>JAJEJO010000940.1:383282-444010 GCA_020662805.1 Glaucomys volans | reverse complement strand
AACAAAAACTAAACAGAGAAACTGTAGAGCTCAATAACACAATGAATAACTTAGACTTAACAGACAAATATAGAATATTCTATCCATCAATGAGTGAATACACTTTCTTCTCAGCAGCACATGGTTCCTTCCCTAAAATAGACCATATGTTATGCCACAAAGCAGCCCTTAGTAAATGTAAAAAAGTG
This sequence comes from Glaucomys volans, assembly GCA_020662805.1. Taxonomy (NCBI): domain Eukaryota; kingdom Metazoa; phylum Chordata; class Mammalia; order Rodentia; family Sciuridae; genus Glaucomys; species Glaucomys volans. The sequence goes on along the minus strand of JAJEJO010000940.1, from coordinate 443,822 downwards.
GAGATACTACCTTGTATTCTATTGGATCATAATGGAATGAAACTAGAAATCAATGACAAAAGAAAAAACAGAAACTACTCCAACGCCTGGAGACTAAATAATATGCTATTGAATGAAGCATGGATAACAGAAAACATCAGGGAGGAGATAAAAACATTCTTAGAGGAAAATGAGAATGACAATACAACATATCAAAATCTCTGGGATACTATGAGAGCAGTACTAAGAGGAAAATTCATTGCATTGAGTGCATTCAAGGAAAGAATAAAAAGTCAACAACTCAACGACCTAACCTTACATCTCAAAGCCCTAGAAAAAGAGGAACAGTTCATCACCAAAAGTAGTAGAAGACAGGAAATAATCAAAATCAGAACTGAAATCAATGAAATTGAAACAAAAGAAACAATTCAAAAAATTGACAAAACAAAAAGTTGGTTCTTTGAAAAAGTAAACAAAATAGATAAATCCTTAGCCACACTAACAAAGAGAAAGAGAGAGAAAACTCAAGTTACTAAAATTCGTGATGAAAAAGGAAATATCACAACAGACACCACTGAAATTCAAAACATAATTAGAAGCTACTTTGAAAACCTATACTCCAATAAAATAGAAAATCTTGAAGACGTCAACAAATTCCTAGAGACATATGATCCTCCCAAACTGAACCAGGAGGACATACACAATTTAAACAGATCAATTTCAAGCAATGAAATAGAAGAAGCCATCAAAAGCCTACCAACCAAGAAAAGCCTGGGACCAGATGGATTCTCAGCTGAGTTCTACAAGACCTTCAAAGAAGAACTTATACCAATACTCCTGAAAGTATTTAATGAAATGGAAAAAGAGGGAACCCTTCCAAATTCATTCTATGAAGCTAGCATCACTCTGATACCAAAACCAGACAAAGACACATCTAGAAAAGAAAACTTTAGGCCAATATCCCTGATGAATATGGATGCTAAAATCCTCAACAAAATTCTGGCAAATCGCTTACAAAAACATATTAAGAAGATAGTGCACTCTGATCAAGTGGGGTTTATCCCAGGGATGCAAGGTTGGTTCAACATCCGGAAATCAATAAATGTAATTCATCACATCAATAGGCTTAAGGTTAAGAATCATATGATTATTTCAATAGATGCTGAGAAAGCATTTGACAAAATACAACACCCCCTCATGCTCAAAACACTAGAAAAAATAGGGATGGTCGGAACATATCTCAACATTGTAAAGGCTATTTATGCTAAGCCCACTGCTAACATCATTCTCAACGGAAAAAAACTAAAAGCATTCCCTCTAAAAACTGGAACAAGACAGGGATGCCCACTGTCACCACTTCTATTCAACATTGTGCTGAAAATGCTAGCCAGAGCAATTAGACAGACCCCAGAAATGAAAGGTATATGAATAGGAAAAGAACTCAAGCTGTCACTATTTGCTGATGACATGATCCTATATTTAGAGGATCCAAAAAACTCCACCAGGAAACTTTTAGACCTAATTAATGAATGTAGCAAAAGAGCAGGATACAAAATAAACACACATAAATCAAATGCATTTATCTACATAAGTGATGAATCATCTGAAAGTGAATTGAGGAAAACAACTCCATTCAAAATAGCTTCAAATAAAATAAAATATTTGGGAATCAATCTAACAAAAGAGGTGAAAAACCTCTACAATGAAAACTACAGAACATTAAAGAAAGAAATTGAGGAAGAGCTTAGATGATGGAAAGACCTCCCATGTTCTTGGATAGGCAGAATCAACATAATCAAAATAGCCATACTTCCAAAGATGCTGTACAGATTTAACGCAATTCCAATAAAATTTCCTATGAACATTACTCACAGAAATAGAAAAAGCAATCATGAAATTCATATGGAAGAACAAAAGACCCAGAATAGCCAAAACAATCCCGGGCAGGAAGAATGATGCAGGAGGTATCACAATACCAGACCTTAAACTCTACTATAGAGCAATAGTGATAAAAACAGCATGGTATTGGCACCAAGATAGACAGATAGACCAATGGTACAGAATAGAGGACCCAGAGACAAACTCACGTAAGTACAGTTATCCCATTCTAGACAAAGGTGCCAAAAACATACAGTGGAGAAAAGATAGCCTCTTCAGCAAATGGTGCTGGCAAAACTGGAAATCCATATGCAATAAAATGAAATTAAACCCCTATCTCTCACTCTGTACAAAACTCGACTCAAAATGAATCAAGGAGCTAGGAATTCAACCTGAGACTCTTCACCAAATAGAAAAAGTAGTAGGCCCGAATCTTCTTCATATTGGCTTAGGACCAGACTTTCTCAACAAGACCACCAGAGTGCAAGAAATAAAAGGAAGAATCAATAAATGGGATGGGTGCAAACTAAAAAGCTTTCTCTCAGCAAAAGAAACAATCAAGAATGTGAAAAGAGAGTCTACAGAGTGGGAAAAAATCTTTTCCACGCACACTTCAGACAGAGCACTGATCTCCAAAATTTATAAAGAACTTACAAAACCGTACACCAAAAATGCAAAGAGCCCAATCAATAAATGGGCTAAGGAACTGGGCAGACACTTCACAGAAGAGGATATACAGGCTATTAACAAATATATGAAAAAGTGCTCATCATCTCTAACAATTAGAGAAATGCAAATTAAAACCATCCTAAGATTTCATCTACCTCCAATTAGAATGGCTATTATCAGGAATACAAGCAATAACAAGTGTTGGCGTGGATGTGGGGGAAAAGGCACACTTGTACATTGCTGGTGGAGTTGCAAATTGGTGCAGCCACTTTGGAAAGCAGTATGGAGACTCCTCAAAAACTTGGAATGGATCCACCATTTGACCCAACTATCCCACTCCTCGGTTTGTACTCAAAGGTCTTAAAATCAGCAAAATATAGGGATGCAGCCACATCTATGCCCATAGCTGCTCAATTCACAATAGCTAGATTGTGGAACCAACCTAGATGCCCTTCAATTGAAGAATGGATAAAGAAACTCTGGTGTATATACACAATGTAATATTACTCAGCCATAAAAAAGAATAAAATTATGGCATTTGTGGTAAATGGGTAGAGTTGGAGAATATCATGCTAAGTGAAATAAGCCAAGTCCAGAAAACCAAAGGCTGAATGTTTTCTCTGATCAGTGGATACTGATACCTAAAGGAGGGCAGGGCAGAGTGGCAGGAGCTATGGGGGTGATAGGGAAGAATGGAGGAAGTATGGATGGTGTGGAGGAAAATGGGACGGGAGGGGATGGGGGCAGGAAAAATAGTAGACTGAGACAGACAGTACTACCTTATGTAAATGTAAGATTATATGAACTGTGTGAATAAAGAATAAATTAAAATAAATAAATAAAGAAAAGAAAAGAAAAAAAAGATTTGGGGAAGAAGGGAGCACAGACATTCAGTTCACAATGTATGTTAATGGATGGTGGCCTCAGTATCTGCATAACTTGGGAGACTGCAAAATTATGCAATTATTTGTGCATAATCATATTAAGTATAAAGGAAGGCTCCAAAGGTTTCTAGGATAAGATGCAATTTATAAATTTTGAGTCTGGAGATGACAACTCAAAATATCTCTAAAGCACAAATTTTACAACCCCTATTATTAATAAGGCTTCCATAATATTTTCTCTTATCAAATAGATCTTTCATGTAAATGAAATCTGAATACAGATAGTCCCTGACTTGCTATGGTTCAACTTAGAGTTTACCAACTTTATGATGGTATGAAAATGAAATGTACACAGTAGACCCCATAATTTGGGTTTCAATGTTTTCACAGGCTAGCAATATACAGCACAATACTTTCTCACGATGCTGGGCAGCAACAGGGAGCCTCAGTTCCCAGGCAGCCACACCATCACATGAGTAAACTATCAGTACTGTGTTGCCAATAAATTATGTAAGATATTCAATATATGATCATAAAATGGACTTTACTTTCGAGGATTTTGCCCAACCATAGGCTATTATGTGTTCTGAGCATATTTAAGATAAACGAGGTTAAGCTAGGACATTTGGGAGGTTAGGTATACAAAATGCATTTTTGACTTCATGATAATTTTGACTTATATTTTCAACCTGTAATATTTTCAACTCTGGATTTAATCTAGAGTTGAATATATATATCTGGATATAATCCTATCGTAAGCTGAGAAACCTCTTCGTCTTGAGAACTGAAGAAGAGAATCACTTTTTACAAATTTGAGCCCACCCCCGTAAATTATTATTGTGGAGCAATAATTCAATAGAAATTTATTTCTTGGTGAAGGTAAATCCTAAAGCATTTGAGTGTGACCTTAAATGATCCTCTTCTGCTCAATGGTCTAGAAATAAATGTCCTCAGTAGATCCTGGTTCAGGTAGAGAAGGTCAGGGATAAGCTAGAATGCCCAAAATTTCCACATTAGAGTACAAATGCTACAAATATGTGATTTCTAGACCTAATCTTGATTCATTCATTTCTTTTATTGCATTAATTCCATTTTCTTTTTGAATAATTACATTAAATTTCATAATCCTGGCAAGGAGAAGATTATGAAAATTGTGTAACTATTTAAAAGATATAAAAATATTTTATGTTTCTGAATAACTTAATGAAAAAAAAGACTTGTTTCTCATGTGACACACATCGTTCCTTAAAAATAATAGAATATTTGTCAAACTGCAAATTTTTTTCTTGGCTGGAATTTAGTGTAGGGTGCAATGCCCTTTTCTTCTCTGACAAGAAAAATATATTGAAATTAGTACTTTTTTTCCTTTTAAACTTTGAGCTTGATAAGAAATGGTTTTAAACAAAATGAAACCAACCTATAGTGTGGTAAAAATCAGTGTATGCTAAAAAGTATAGTTTGGGGAAAGTGTACAATATACTCTTCAGTAATAGTTGCTACTTTGTAAGCTTCTCCATTTACTTAGGCTAAGTTATGAATGCTATCTACTGTGGGTGTCTGAAGTATTCACTGTTAGATGCCAGATAACCTTATTTTGATCTCATTTAAATTATTCTTAAGGTTACGCTAAGCCAGTAGAAGAATGAAGAATTATAAAGTTAATCTCAAGAATATCTAATAATAATGATTTTGAGAAATATACATCCTGGAGCACATGAATAAATGCTGTGCTGACTTGGCAATGAGACATAGCAGGGTTCAGAATGAAGCCTGCAGGATATTTTTATGTGTCCTGCACTGCTAGTGCCTCTGAATTTTCTAGAAGCACTTCTTCGGCTAAAGCCATCCTATAGTAAGTTCTAGTAAGTACCTTGCCTGGTAACTGATGGGCAGCTGCAATCAATAAATGTCATTTCTTTTCCCCTGCTTTTATGTAATTTAATCAATTCAGTCACTGTTAAAATATATAATATTAAAATATGTGTTCTACACTGAAGATATTTAAGAATAAATTTTATTTAAAATAATTTTAACAAGCAATATTAAGGAACTGTGAATAAAAATCTGACCCTTAAAATATGACATGAAACAGCCAGCATCAGACTTACAAGAATCAGTAACACTTAAATCTATGAGATGTTCCCTAAAAGAGTCACACAACAGTGACTCATAACAAAAATGTAATGTGCTGTCAAAGAAATAGTCTGGTTTGTCTCAGCATTCCTCATGTGAAGTGAAATCTGTGCAAAAGATGAGCCAAGTGACTAGATTCAAAATTGCTGCTGAATCATGGGCCTACTGCTATAGTTGCTTAGAGGTCTTCTGACAATTCTTACCTTATGGCAAGAAAGAAAAGCCATTTTCCATACAAATCAGAAGCCATGGGGGGCAGCTAGTAGAAAGTAAGATATGAACATATTTTTGCTGAAGTTTATCCTATGTACATTTTTAACTCATTCATGCAAGGCAGCAGTATAGGCTACATACTTTTTTTCTATTGTCTATGTTTTCATAATCTCAGAAGTGAGTTCAGCTTACCCATATGTGGATCTATTCTTACCTGCTCATTATTTGAGGAGAAATGTCACAATTCACACTTCAAATATCTGAAACTTTTTACCTTTGTTGTTAGTGCAATAAAAACTTTTCTTTGGCATCTAATGTTTCCATAAACACTTTGCAAAGATCTTTTAAAATGAATTTCAAACTGGACATTCATGTAGTGAAATTTTGCTTCCTATATGGCCCTATGATTTTTTTTTCCATTTCCTAGAACACTTTACATCACAGTCCTCTCCTGTGACAGGGAAGAGCTTGGGAGCCTTCAGGGCTCCTCTGGGATGATCACTGCTCCCATTAAAAGAGGGATTTTGCAGAGATCCACAAGTGAAGCATTTTTCTAAGTAAAGTTTCTTGCTTTCTATCCTAAAGTGTATAGTGAGAAGTTGAGCATCTAAGGCTAGAACCTCAGGTGATACCAGCTCGTCAAAGACTTAACAGAGGAAGAGAGTTATATGGAGACTGAAGCAGAGCATTATGTGAAATAAGAAGTGAGAGAGGCTGGCCTCTTGGGGACCAAGGGAAGTGCTGCAATATTGTTTTTGTACATGTTGATGGACCAGTGGAAAATTGAGGGTATTATTAAGAGGCAAATATGATAAGCTAGAGTTAAAGATAATATAGAGAAGGAAGAAAAGACTAAAGGGATATAAAGAAGTCAGTTAACAAAGATTATGCTTGAAGAGTGTGATATAATTTCGAAATTTCAGTTTGCATGATACTTAATGTGTTCCTTCCAATGAAGAGCTATATAAGAACAACAATTGAGATGATTGGAGTTGGAAGGACTGAACAACTATAAGCCAGTAGTGGACTCTGCATTGATAATGACATTACAGGGGGAAAAAAGGAGGAGGAATGTAATATGGGGAGAATTGACATTGTTATGATATTTTCACATTATATTTATAAAGGACATAATGACAGATATAATATGATAAAGAATATTCTGTTCTCATTTTTCCTAAGTGACTGAATTTACAGCTTACAACCATATATTTTAAGTAATATCATATTAAAAATTCTCATCCTTAAATTTATAAAAATGCTTAAAAAGAGACCATCTTTGTTAATGGTGGACGAATATCTTGTGTAAAAGTACACCCAAAAAATGAAGATATACAGAAACTCCTTTTGTTATTCTAATATTCTAAAGTATCTTTCCTGTGATTCATCTGATAAATATTTTGAACTTCCAGGAAAATAAGATGAGCTCTTCTTTGGTAATAAATTAGAACTTCTTAACTAGTAAAAGAGTGATATAATTCATCTTAAAGAGTAAAACTTTGATTTAGGAAATTTGAAAAAAATTTAAAGAAAAATTGTTTTAAAAAATTTTAATTCATAATTTTTCACTAAATTAGTATGTTTAATTATACCTTGAAATGGAACATATAAATACTTATATTGTTTATAGTAATCATTTTTATAATATTACCACAAACACTGATTTGCGATCACCAAACCACTGATTCTAAGGGAAACACAGTTCAAGTTCCTATGAGCTTTTAATCACATTTTTTACTTAATCAGCACATAACTTTGTTTATGTGTGTTTCTTTTTAGACATCTTATTTAATATATGTTGTTGATGTATTAACCTTGAATTATGGCTAACAACATTTTAATTCATGCCTGAATAAATTATTTAATTTATTTTTTTCTCTATGGAGTACATGACAGCCTTCTTATAATCTCGAAAACATTAGACAACCCTTGAGCACTAAATTTGGGAAAACATTTAAAAAACAAAATTGCAACAAAAAAAAATACAAAAATGTGAAAAACCTGGTAGCCAACGACCACACAAAGGACATTGGTTTATCCTGATGAAAGCTGAAACATGAAGACAGAGCATCACCTTGTTCATCATGCAACTCAAAATTTTGGCCATTGTGCATATCTATGAATGTGTGAGAAAGCATATGGAGTATTGGTTTGGGGTTACAGATAATTTTATTGAATGAACAAAATTGCAAATATGGAATTCATAAAACAGAGAGAATTTGTATATTTATATATGCATGTGTACATATGTGTAAATAAATACATATGTAGAATCAATGTTCTGTTGGACCTGTTTTCAAGATTCTCTGGCTTAGTGAGTTCATTTGTTTATTTTTTCACCAAATATCTTAATGAATTGCTTTTCCATGTGTCCAGTGACTCAAGTCACTAAATGCAATTTATCATCAAGTGTTCATTAGGATCTTTTGGATTGTATGTAATAAGATTTCAACATAAATTAGTTTAAGCATAGAGTATGATTTATTATAAAAGACTAGGGAATGATTCCTGGAATTCCTGGAAACCAAGGTAAGAATCAACTGGGCTTCCACGTCGAACTGGAACTAAGAATTCGACAATATTCAGTTTGTTTTTCTACTTTTCTTATTGCTAATTCTGTCTACACATTCATGTCATTTCTTTCATTAGCTTCATCTACCATGAGCATAACAGAAAACAGCCACTCAGTTTGTTGAATGAACAAAGCTTGTAGATTAGATGCCATGATTTTTTAAAATATTTATTTAATTTTGATTCATTGAACACAAATGGAGTACAGCTATTGTTTCTCTGGTTGTACACAAAGTAGAGTCAAACCATCTGTGCATTCATACATGTACACAGGGTAATGATGTCTGTCTCATTAGATGCCATGATTTTTTTTTCCCATATCAATACCCAGAAAACCAAGGAGTATAAATTTGTTGGTTATCAGAATGTGTCAAACTACTTTCAAATAAACTTTCTAGAACTGAGCTGGATAAATTTTATTGAATGAATGTAGCATTAATAGGTTTTCTTTAACCATATTCATATAACCATATTAACTGTGACCCTGAAATTATTTATGGGGAAGTTAGACAAGGCAGTTGCTAAATGTATAATAACATATAGGTATGCTTCTGCTACACATATTTAGCAATAACACCAATACATATTTATCCATCACATCTTAATTTTTCAAATTACAAGAAGCGTTACTAGGGAGTTGAAGTATACTCAGTGGTAGATTGCTTGCCCATGGTAGACTGACAGCACATGTCAGTCACTGGATTTGATTCTCAGGATCACATAAAAATAAATAAACTAAAAAATAAGTGTTACTACAAATATAAATTTAAAACAACAAAACTTGTCTTAGTTCAAGTGATTTTTAAATATTAAAAAGTAACTCAGAAGAATTTTTTGTTAATTATTATATTTTTGGTACCAGGGATTGAACCCGGGGTGCTTAACCACTGATCCACATCCACAGCCCTTTTTCATACTTTATTTAGAGATAGGGTTTTGCTAAGTTGCTTAGAGCCTCGCTTAATTGCTGAGGCTGGCCTCAAACTTGTAATCCTCCTGCCTCAGTTTCCCCAGACTCTTGGATTACAGGTGTGTATCATTGTGCCTGGCAATAAGAATATTTTTTAATTAATATAAACTAGAAAGCAAAAATTGTATATAAAGCTCTTTATTTAAAGAAGGATAATTCAATTTAAATTCATCTTAGATTAGATAGAATATACTTAAATTTAGGGACAGAAACCTAAAATTGTTTATGGTAAAGTTCTGAAGTGAAAAAGAAGAATAAAGTTTTAGATATGATATAAACTAATTTTACACAACAATTTTAAATCAATTATCATAAGTATAGATACTTTGCATATAAATGAATGAAAGTATAAACTTTTCTCAAATTGTGACCTAAAATGCAGACCTAATTGTACATGTTGATAAACCATACAATATAATTCAATTAGTGCATTATTTGTGTCCAATATGTGCACACACATATCTGTATATCTATAACCCTATCCCAAGCTGGTTTCTATAATCATACATTCTCCTCTTATGGATTTTGCTACCTAGTCATTGTAGGTATGTGTTAAGAAGAGCAAACTAGTGTAAAAAGTAACATTTATAACATACACATAAACAAAAAAGGACCACTTAGCAAGTAGTTAGTAATATGTGTGCAACTGACCCCCTTATTCTATCCAATTATCTAGATAAATTACTAGGTTATTACAAAAAATCACCAATATTTGTCCATTTGTAAAATTGTACCACAAGATCCCCATTCACCAACCTGCCTAAAATTCAGTATTTATGACTGAGATTTACAAGTTGTAACATAAGCCTTTTACTGCCATCCATATAAACAAAAGACCCAGGATCTGTACATTCTAATATTGAAAGAAATCTTTACACCAACATCTATGCCAGCATACCACATATTGTTTTGAAATTAATTTTCTTCTTGGGTAACTCATTTCAGTCATTTCAAGTACAAATGTCAAGTTTTAACAGTGCTTAGAGAAGGAATTTCTACCAAAGGAGGACTTAAGCAATATTTGCAAGTGCCAGAGATTTTTTCAGGAATATCTGTGTTGTGAATTAAAATTCTGCAGCCAGAGACTAGATTTGAAATGCAGGGAAAAACAGATAAGAGAGAGGAAGGGCAAATAATTCTCTCTGACAAGCACTTAATTAGCATCTTAATGGGGTATCTACACTCCTGAGAAGAAGTTGTGCTGATGCATGACCTATCTTATAAAGGCAAGGAACTAGGGTTTCTTTTTTCTCTTACAAGAGGACCTAGGTTCTTTTTTGGAAAGATCAACTGAATGCACAAATAGTGTTTAGATAATATCCCGACAGATGAACCTCCTTTGCTGCTCAGAAGGCACTGGAATAATTAGAAAGAAATTGTCAGGGTATATGGAGGGTATATGGAGAATTAAGTGAAGTAAAGCTATGAAGAAGGACTTGTTATTTCTGTGTTTTAGTTCTACATTTTCCTACTTATGCATTATACTAAGATGAATAACAACTTCACTAAGAAAATTGAAGCAACCAAAAAAGCCTTTATCTATAATCCCTTGCAGCTGTGTATGTCCCTAGACTCTAGCTTCTCTCCTATTTCTGAGCTTTAAAGAGCTCTCCATTCATCTGCTTTAGTCCTATCACCTATGATCCAGTCAAGGTCATCGCTCCAGCAATTATCTCTTTTCTCTCCTGCATCATTGATTTTTCCTTCTCTAAGGCATCATACCACTAACATACACATATGCTGTTATTTCTTCTATCTTAAAGAACAAAAAGTCCCTCCTAATGTCCTCTCTTATTTCTGTTCTATCTTCTAGCTCCTGCATCACTCCTAGTAATTGAGTGAAACTCCTTGAAAGAGTTCTCTGTACTCCCTTATTGTCTTCAAATGTTTCCCTCCAATTCTCTCCTGAATGGCACTTTAATTTTTTGTCCCCACTACTTATTCAGAACTATTTTTGTCAAGTTCACAATAAGGTCAACATTGTTAAATCTTATAGTCATTTCTCCATACTCAACTTTCCTGACCTGTCAAAAGCAATGGACACAATTAGATGTCTCTCTCCTTTTAACACATTTTGCTTGGCAAGCAGGTTAACACGTTTGCTGGTTTCTCCCTTTCTGTCAGACATCCTAATGCTGAAAGCCTGTTTTCTGCATCTTCCCTCCATTCCCTGTGATTTTATTGAGTCTCCTGGTTGAAAATACCATTCATATGATGACAGCTCTCAAATGAATATCTCTACCATATTTTCTTCCCCTGAATTTCAGACCATCTGCCTTCTTGACATCTCCATTTGACTGTTCAGTAAACATCTCAAACTTACCATGACCACATTTTGCTTCTAATATCTACCTCAAAACCTGTTTCTTCTGCAGTTTTCCCCAACAAAATTTATGATCACCCCATACCTTCAGTTGCAAAGGCCAAAAAGTGCATTATCATTGACTCCTTCCAGTTTCTCTCACTCCACATCTGAGACAAATCCTGTTGATTCCACCACCAAAATATATCCAGGAATCAAACACTTATCATCATTCTCCCTAGCACCAATACCCTCCTAATGGTCCTCCTACTTTCTACCTTTGACCTCTACCCATTTCTAGCCCTTTAGAAAGCAGCCAGGGGGTGGGCATGGTGGTGAACACCTGTCATCCCAGACACTTGTGATGCTGAGGTAGGAGGATCACAAGTTCAAGGACAGCACCAGCAACTTAGTAAGCTCTAAACAAATGAGCAAGACTCTATTTCAAAATTTAAAATGTACATATTTATAAAAGATTGTGGAGGTAGTTCAGTGGTTAAAGCACCACTGAGTTCAATCCCCGGTACCAAAATAAATAAATAAAATAAAGCAGCCAGGAATCCTGTTAATAAAATGAATCCTATCATGCCATTCCAATGTCGAAAAGCCAATAATGGTTTGCCATTTCAGTTGGAGTATATGCCAAAATCTAATATGACCTACAAGACCCCAATACCTCTCCCTCCTCTCACTATTTCTTTCCTTCTCCATTCTGTTTCAGTAATGCTGGACCTCCCATGGTGACTTTACACAGTCTTTGCCTTTGGTTCTCCTTCTGCCCATAATGCTCTTTGCTGAGTGTCCACATGGTCAGTTCCCTTGCTTCATTTAGGTCTCTGCTCTGGAGTCACTTGTTCAAGAAAATCTTGACTGACCACTCATCCACACTTTTTTATTTTTATTTTTATTTGTTCTTTTTTAGTTATACATGACAGTAGAATCTGTTTTGTTATATTTATACAAGCATGGAATATATCTTATTCTAATTAGGATCCCGATCTTGTGGATGTATACAATATTGTGGTTATAGGAAAGTTAGGTCAGCTCTTAATATTCTCCCATCTCACCTCCTGAACTCCCTGTTCTCCCTCTCTGCTCTCTTGTTCTTTTTCACCTTTATTTATTTATTCTGGTTATTGAGGTCAGAATTTTTTCTACTATATTCTACATTGCCTGACACATTACAACAGCATAATAAACTTTTTTTCAAATTACAAAGTAATGTTTGTTGTATTTATTGGCTTATGCATGTGATAAAGATAAGGTCAGCTTAATCCAACAGCATAGTGAAGTTCTTGATCAGGTAAGCTTATTTGCTTGCATTCTGTAAATTAGAACCCTGGGTTGATATAAATAAAAATCTTGTTATAGTCTGCTAGCAATATCAAGATATAACTAGTCAAATGATAGCAATTTTAATATGCTTATTATGTAAAGGAAAATAAATAGTCTCTAAAATCAATCTCAACCACAGTTTTAGACAGGTTCAAGTATAAATCTCACACATAAAGTGATGATCTTAACTCAGTCAAAGAGAACCAATGTGAACATTTTAAGAGATGCCTTTGCAAAAAATGGCTTCATTAGAAAGTAGGAACTTCTCAGTTCTCTTAGAGAATGGTAAGCTGCCATCTCAATTCCTAATTTGTCTAAAAGTCACTGCATGTATCCCCCTTGAATCTTGATACAGTTTAGTCCTGCCACCTGCTTATTTATTTTCTATCTCTTCTCTTCTGTTCATGCTAAAGTCCCTAAAATCCATGTGTTGAAAACTTAATCTCCAAAGCAACACCTTTAGCATATGGGCCTTATGACAGGTATTTATGTCCTGAGGGATCTACATTTGTGAATGAATTAATGCTGATTATGAAAGTGATTGGGCTGGGGGCATATAACACTTGCCTAGCTTGCATCAGGAGCTGGGTTTGATCCCTAGGAGCACCGCCCCCCCACACACACACGTGCACACAAAGGGCTTAATAGTGCGTATTCAATTTCTTGCATGTGCATGTTCAATCCTTCTCTCTCACTCCCTCCCCCTCTCACCCTTTTGATGACTTCTGCTGTTATAATGCAGCAATACATCCATCACCATTTTGCAGCCTCTTGGTCTTGGATTCCCCAGACTCCAGAAAAGTGAGAAAGAAACTTCTACAATTTATAAATTAGCCAACCTATAGTGTCCTGACACAGCAGCAAACGAAGCAGTTTAAGACAGCACAGGAGGTAAACTTTACCCCCTGCCCTTTCACCAGCTCCTGCAGACTTCATTCTGGAGATTGTTGCTTTATTTGTTCAAACAAATAGCGCCTAATTAGTTGTTATATTGTACATACTTGTATCATACTGGATCGTAACACTAGTGTTATCTGGTGTGAGAGTCTAGAGTTCTATGATCCTTGTAAACTCCTTACCAATCCCACTTTACACTCTTTTCTTCAGTGATTAAAATATTTAAGCATTGCTGTATAAATGAAAAGCACTTGGTAAATTAGAGTGTTTGATAATGTATATCCTCAGTGTATTGAAGGCGTGGTCCCAGTGTTGGCAGGCAGGGCTTTTGGGAAGAGACTGGACCATGAGAGCTCTGCCCTTATCAATGGCCTCAAAAATCTAATGGGAAATTGAGAGGTGGTGGAAACTTTTGGAGGGAGGGCTTACTTGGAAGAATTAGGCCATTGGAAGGCATTTCTTTGAGGGCTATGTCTTGTCCCTGGCCCCTTTTTCCCCTACCCTTTCTGTTTCCTGGTTACCAGAAGGTGAGCAGATTTGCTCTGCCACACCCTCTCTGCCATGATGTCTGCCTCAGCAGAGGTCTAGAAACAAGAGAGACAAATGACTTTGGACTAAAACCTCTGAAACTGTGACCCAAAGTAAGTCTTTCCTCCTTTAAATTGTTTACCTTAGGTATTTTGTCACAATGGTAGAAAACTGACTAACATACTCAGTTAAGAACAACTAATGATATCAGTTACAATTTTTAATTATAATATTTAGTGTTAAATCCCTCAGGTTATAGTTAAGAGCAGGAAGCTGAAACTAAAATAAGCATGGAATTAAACCCTAACATAGTTTTCACTTATTTTTCAGTTACTTGTTTGCTCATTTTAAGCTTTACTGTCCTTAATAGAGTGACCTTTACTCCATTCATATTTGATTTAAATTTAAATTCTCTGCAAAACTGCATAAACTAAAAAGTCAATGTAGATAGTGCTAAAATACAAGTAAATACATAATTATAGAGTGAATGAAGTATAATTCCAAACAAAAAGATATTTTAAAACATGTTCAGCAGGTTGACTATTAGAATAGAATATTATTGTCAGCTTGGTGGTGCATACCTGTGATCCCAGTGACTGGGGATGCTGAGGCAGGAGGAGCACCAGTTTAAAGCCACTCTCAGCAACTCATTGAGGCCCTAAGCAACTCAGCTAGTCCCTGTCTCTAAATAAAATATTTAAAAAGGGACAGGGATATGGCTCAATGGTTAAGCACCCCTGAGTTCAATCCTTGGTACAAATATAAATACATAGATAAATATACAAATTATATACATATACATATTTATATATGAATATAAATACTATTTAGATTTTAATTTACAACCTTATTCTATGAGGAAAAGCTATGAAGCTCTTACCGACCCCCTGACTGCTGGCTTTCTCAGTTTTAAATGAAAATCTTGGAGCTCCAGGATATTGGTTTCCTATTGTTGCTATGACAAATTTCAAAAAAAACATTGATTTGAAACAACACAGATTTACTATCTTATGGGTCTCTAACTCAAACATCTGACACAATCTCCCTGTCTAAAGTCAAAGCATTGGAAGGTAAGCATTGTGTCCTGGAAGCTCAAGGGGAGAGTTTACTTTCACACATTTTTCATCTTTCAGACATTACTGTTACCTGCATTGCTTGACTCAGGGTCCCCTTCCTCTCAGAGCCATCTGAGGCAGTTCCTTTTCACATCACATCACTCTGTCCTTGTTTCCATTATCAAATCTTTTTCTTCTACTTTCTGTTTCTGTCTCCTTCCATAACCTCTAAGGAAACTTATCATCACCTTGGGTCCACCCTGACACTCTAAGATAATCTTCCCATTTAAAGGTGGCTAATTAGCAACCTT
The DNA here is from genome assembly GCA_020662805.1 of Glaucomys volans. Classification (NCBI taxonomy): domain Eukaryota; kingdom Metazoa; phylum Chordata; class Mammalia; order Rodentia; family Sciuridae; genus Glaucomys; species Glaucomys volans. The sequence goes on along the minus strand of JAJEJO010000940.1, from coordinate 428,097 downwards.
AGTTCCCCTTTGCCATGTAATTTAACAAATCTATGGGTTCCAGGGATTAGGACAAGGTCATCTCTGGGGTGGGGGGAGACTTTATTCTGCCTCTATAAATATGATATTTGCCAAATTCATTTTGAATTAGTAGAAACCCAAAACACACAAAAGGAATAGAAAGGAAGTGAGGATCAAACTATAAGACTGCATACATTTTCCCAGTGAGAGCGTTCAGACTCCGAGAGGTAATGTCATTTTTTCCAACCATTGAATGCATTTGAATCCAGATTTGTCCTAGTCTGCAATCTTTGCTTTTTCCTTTAACTACAGTACACTGTGTAGTCTTTGTTGCATATAGAATAGTACTGAAGATGCATTGGTGAACATCTTGTTTCCTTAAAGCTTCCTTTAACTTCGTAGGCATCTATGACTTCATAATAGTAATGCTTTCTGTATGGTTAATCTCAGTGAGACCAATGGATTTGTATAAGATATTTTTCTATTGGAAAGCATGGATTCAGTGTCTCAGTGTTTTACCATAATAGAGTTATAACATTTTAACTCTGTCATGTGTATAATGGGAATTTTGTATGAAAGAGGGCAAACCCCCCCTGACATCTTTCTTGTGACATACTTTCTTGTTCATCTGGTTAACTTTAATCACCAAGTTAATGCAAATTTTGTAGATCTCATTTGCTGATACATAAGAAGCAGGCATTTGTTTGCATAATGCATCCTGCCAAGTTCAAGTGAATACAATAGTGTAAAAGCACAATTTAGTGATATAAGAGTACGGAGAAATCCAAAAGAAAAAAAATTTGTCAAGAACAAACTTTGTCAATTCTCAAAAGGAACAGTATTAGTTAATATATAGTCAAAATTATTTATGGTAATTAAACAAAAATCACTTAAGGGTTCTGTAATGGGTCACTTTTATAAACAAATAGTATGTTTTATTTTTATATAAACCAATTTTTTTAAAAATCTGAATTAAATTAAGTCCCAACATCCTAGCAAAAATATCTGACGTACTCCTTTGTGTTTTGTAGGCACTCTACACTCTAATGCTTGCTAAATTAATAAGTGAGGATTAATACCTGATTTCAAAATATAAGTATAAGGAAGCAGGTGTTCATGTAAGACCAGCTGGGTAAGAAATTCATACAAAATTATATAATTGTTACTCTTATTAAAGTTAAATGTGCACATGTGTTGGAGAAAGTAGAAGACACAACATTTTAATAGCCAAGTGCTTAAAGAAGTAACCAATAGCCAAATTTATCTGTGTTTTTGCCAGCAGATAAAATTCTCAATCTGCAAAATGCCTCACATACAACTGTAGAATTTTTTAGGACTTTCACTGATAGTTATATTGACTTTTGTGTTTTAAGAGTGTTTAACCAATTTTTTTAAAGTCACTGTTGCAGCATAGTTAGACTTAACTTTGAGTTATGTCCATCTGAGCACTAAAGCACAAAATAGCTATTAGAATAAGTGTAAAATATAGGTGCCCATTATGAGACTGGATCACAGTTGGGCATCTACTTAAACAATACTTTTTAAAAATAACACTTCTCTGACTGAATGCTTTTCTACTAAAATAAAACATCCATAAATTAGACTGTAGTCTAATAAAAAGAAATGGAAAGTTGTCATAAGGCAGAAAAATGACTACCAATTTAAAATGGAGAAAGTACCTTGTTTCAAATAATTTAATCATTTATAGAGAAGATCTCTGTCAAATCTTATAGATACATAGCCTGGGGAAAAGTCCTCACTTCAGGTTCTTTTATTGTAATCATTTGTTCTTCAAGGAAAGAAGAGACAAATGAAGTCAACTTGAAAAAAGCATTATCTATGTGCTAGATATGGTCTTCCACAAATATGTGTAGATCACCTACAAAATGACAGGAAGAAGTATGTATTAAAAGCTTTTGATTTGCTAAGTGACGTATTAGATCCTGGGTCTACAACAACAAAGACCAGTTCTTTATCTCAAGGAGTTTACAGTATATAGATAGCTACCTGAGTACAAGATAGAGAGATAAGCATGTGTACTTGAACTTCCTGTCCTTAAGGAATCACCTTGAAAGGATACCAGCAATCTTTTAATATGGTTCTCTTTGGATTCCTTGGCACATATTGTAATATTCCAAATGGAAGCATCTGACAACTGCTCTATACTGTTTTCCTCTATGCCTCCACTGAAACCTGGCTGACCTCCAAATACCTGACTTCACTATAGTGAAGATAAGCTTATTCATTGCTCCACACCCCAATTTTCTAAAGCAATTGCAACATCATCCTAATTTCTGTTAGTTCTATATTATTGTTCTTTCATATTCATGCAAGAAAATCCCCTTCATCCTTTAAAACTTACATCATCCAAACTTGTCCCCCTCTATATTACCTGTCTTCTGCCATTTTCCTGACAAATCATCCCTCCCATATTGAGTGAGAAGTTTGGCCCATGACTTATATTCTTCCTCCCCTCTCATTTCCCCCCCCACTGTTTTCAAAGATTTCCGCATGTAAACAGAGGTTCTGTTGAAATATCTAGTCACACTGTTCGTTGTTCTCTTCAAATCCAATCATGCCCCTGTCTACTTTGCTTCACTATACACTCTCAAGGCATCACCCTGGAAGATATCATCTGAAAGCACCCCAGCCCTGGAATTTTGACATCCAACAACTCCATTCATCAAACCTCCTTCTCTTCTAACTCTTATAAGCTTGCTCTCTGATTGATCTGTCCCCCATATTTATTTCCTTCTCTACACTTTGGACATTTTAAGGTTAGTAATTTCTATACATTCTCTGTTGTCCTCCTAAATCTTTTACCCTATTTATTTATTCTCTGTGGATCTGCAGATGCCCAAATCATCAATCTGCTCCTCACCTGATCAGCTCATGTGATGATTGGCACTAACAGTGCCAGCAAGCCAGCTCAGGTCCTTGGTACAAACCAACAGGAAGCATCCTTGGTCAGCTTCTTCTCCCATTTCTGTTCCCCTTCCATGTCCAACAGACAGTCTTCCGTCCCTCTCATCTTACTCCATGCTGACTTGGCTTTCTAATTAGCTGTGACTCTCTTGATTTGTACTTGGGTGTAAAGTGCCTATTCTTTATCATTGTCTCATTTGGTCTTTCATAAAAAGAAAAGCCAATAATCTGGATCCCTACGTCTAGAGGTGCTTTTCTCTATAATCTTTTTTATGTTTGGGTCTTTAAAGTATATAAAAATGCTCATCACTTCTATTTGGAGGAAAAAAATTCTTCCTTAACACCTCACATCATTATAACAAACACATTTTTTTTTTGCTTAACAATCAAATTTGTTAGAAGCATAATTTATATGAGGTCATGTTGTTTCTTTGTATCTCATTCATTTCATTTCCCAATAATGTGGCTTCTGCATGCAAAACACACCCAGATTTTCCCTGGGTCTTTGCAGTACCCTGAATGCTTTTCTATCACTTGCTTTCACTATTACCATACTCTGTATCAAAGAGTATTTACTATACTGCTTTGCAATTTCCTGTTTTTCTGTATTTTCACAAGCAAGCTAGTTTTTCAAAATTGCTTTTGCAGACTAACTCAATACATATAGCAGTTATTTAATTAATATTAGAATAAGTGATATGACTAATACAAAGAGTAAACCTGAAGTATACTAGTCCCATGAATTCATAGAAATTTATCACTGAAAGGATGTTCTGATCATTTAAACTAACTTTCTAATTTTCTAAGATACCCTAAAAATATTTCCTCTGCTTTACTTATCAGTAACTTTATAAAGTCACTTTCCTAAGTGTCTTCACAGGTTTACAAAAAGGATTGGAAAAGACTATGGTCCCATGCACTTGCTTCTGGACACACAAACATGACTGGCTGGGTGCTAATAAATTTGGCTGAGGAAGGTCAAAGTGTGATAATATAGATTATTTGACTCCTATCTGTGGAGTATTTTAGAGCAGTTGTCAAAGAAGAGATAATGAGTAAGGAGAAGTTAGATTTGCTGCCAATTCAGAAGAGCTCTAATTTTTCCCACCTCATTTCATGTTGAGTTAAAATAGGGGGGAGAAAAAGAAATATTTAAACCCTCTGTAATTCTGTGAGGGAAAAGGAGAATGATAAAGAGAGATGTTAGATATATAACCAAAATAATATTAGTAAAATGATTATGTTCCAGTGAAGTTTTAATTTTACATGAATACATCAAGAAATAAAAATAAAACAGAAAATAATTTTTAAAATGTGCCATACTGTTTTGGAGTCATACATTTCTTTTTTCCTCTGCAGATTGGACACTGTTCTATTTTTACTGCTCAGGCTATCACTTTCCTAAAGCAGTTGAATAAGCCTCAGAGGACAAAGGTATCACTCTGAAGGGCGTGAGCTTCTTAGTAGGGAAGCTATTGGAGTTCTTCTATTCTGTTGACTCAGTGTCTCCTCTGATCAGGAGAGAGAGAAACTGGGCCTGTCAGCAGATTGACTGCCACTGCACAACTCATGCCAAATCAAGCAGGTCAATAATATCTCCAGAATTCCCTCCATAGAGACAATATCTCCAGCTGGAAGGCAAAAACTGAAAACACCAGTCAATCTCATGCAATTCTCTTTCTTTTATACATGGATTTTTGTAGAAGTGTGGCGGGGGGGCGCTTAAAGCAATGTAGAATAGTTAATAGGATCCATGCTCCACAATATGGAACCCAAGGAATCTAATCCCATCATTTAAAAAGAATCATACTCAAATGTCAAAAGTCTAAAAATATAGGATTTAAGATTACAATTCATAAACCTGATGCACTGCAAGTTCTTGAAGCTCCAATGGAATTGAGACTATATTTTTGGGCTGTATTCTATGAAACATAAAATGCTCTAGTAAGTTTTTAAAAAGCTTTAAGAAAGCCTTTTTTAGCCATAAAAAAGCAATATAATCATCCATAAAAAAAGTTTTCTGCTTCAGCCTTAGTTAGTCACACAAATAAATTGACACTACATTTTCCTGGCTTTCAAATGATGTAGGATTTTACTGTACTTTTCAACTTCAGTAATATCAAGCATGAGACGGTGTGGCCAGGGTCCGTAAACTGAAAAACATGAGGTTGATTGTGGCTGCATGTACAGTGCACCTTATAGGGTCATTCTTTCCACCTCAAACAGAATCTCATTTGAATTATTCAGAAAAATAGAAATCTATACTTAAAATTTCTGTAAAAGGCACCAGGAATTCCCACCACTGCTAAATAAAAACTGGAAGCGCTGGGGAGTGATGTTAGCCAAATTATATTGTTATGTGCATGTATATGTATGCAAGAAATTCCATCAGTATATACAACTGTAATGCACTAATTAAAAATGTGGGAAAAATATATACAGTAAATAAAGTATGTGAAGCATTTCATAATAATGAAATGCTAGACTGATGTAATTCTTGAAACAATAGCCTATTAAAACTTATGAAACATAAAAAATATTAATGCTTACTCATTTCATTCTCAAGAAAATTCTTTATCCTTCCACAGTTGGTGGACTACAGTGAATCATCATTTCTTTTATAGTACCCTTTGCTTTACATCTTTAATAAAATTACCTTTTATTCTCCTTTTTATTACCCTCAAAGTTTCCACATTTCCACAATGGGCTCTTCCTAATAGTCTCTGATTTATCATTTTAAAAAAATGACAAGCAGATGTGACAGACCAGCTATTTTCATTCATACTTTCACTCATGCTTTCCAACCTAGAAATCCATGAAAACTTGTTTTCTATTTCATCACCTAGACCCTACTCCAAAACAAGGGCAGATAGAATAGTTAAGACAATGATAGAATAGTTAATAAGATCTGTGTAGCACATCATGCAATTCAGAGTATCTAATCCCATCACATAAATAGAATGATTATGTTTTATTCAGAATATAATCATTTCTACTTTTCATTCATTCAGAACTTATCTATCCTATCCACTACTAGATACATAAGCAGCAGCTTGGTAAGGTTTTAAAAGGCAAGCATTGATACTAAATTGCATTTTTTTCAAACTAATATAGGAAATAAGTGTGCTTATGCAAATAAAGTAAGCAATAGAATGAGATGGGTACCATAAAAGTAGTGCCAGAATAAGAGAAGGGAAAAGTCTTTCTTATATACATAGATCAGGACATGCTCCATAAAAGAATAAAATTTAATCAGAAGGTACAAGATTTGTCAGGCAAGTATGAGAAAACACTATAGTAAGGAAACAAGCAGATACACAAAGGGATGAAAATAATGGGTGTTGAGGGAAACAGTCTGTAAATCCTTCAACTTGTCTTTAACATAAAATGTATAGGTTAATAGGTTAAAACAGAAGATTATTGACTTTTTTTATCGAAACATATAAAAATGTAATGATGCATTCCCTTCAGTGTAAATCGGTGTGAAGGAAATACAAAATGCAATTTCTGGTTGGTTTCCTGAGACAAATTCTCAAGAAAATTATTTTCATTTTGAGATAATAAATTCTGATTACCTGAAATAGGACAAATATTGACACTATGCCTTTTTGAGTATGAGGAAAATTAAGTAGAATCCTTCAGTGACACTTAGAAAGCAATAAAATATTTAGCAATCCACTTGCGTTTGAGTGCTAACAGTATTCATATAATTTGCATCTCTTGATGATAGTGGTCTATTCAGTTTAGGTATCTAGTTTAAGGATCAGAAAACAATTAACTATTAATAATGAGCTCAAATAGCTCACCTGATATTGTTTCTTCAGTTATTATCTGCTTGTTTCAGCTACTTTACATCAATGCTGCTAAATCAAAACAAAGGTTACTAAACTAGTAAAGAAATTGACAAGGGTGCTTTAAACAATCCACAATATTGGGGTTTTTCTTTGTCTTTAAATTCTTTTCCAAGTTATAGAAGTGAGCTATTGCCTTTAAAATATTCCAGTTCTGTAAATGATGTAAATATCTCATGGAATATGTAAATTTAAATAGTTTTTGTAAAGGGAAAATTTTTTACCAATATAATGAAAACATCTTTAATGCTGAGAAACATAGATCCCAAAACATTTTTTCTCACTTTTGCTGCTCAGATCAACGTTGTTTGTATTTTGTGATGTTCTCTCTTGTCTTTCTAACGTACTGATAAAGAGGGTGTCAATATATATAATATATCCTAGGGCCTCCTTATCTAACTTTTCCAAATGATTAATCACCTGGACCTAAATATTATATGATCATTGGTGCTGGGTCTTCCATTTAATTAAGCAAAATTATCTAAAAAATGCTTGCTTATTTTCACTGGAATTTAACTTCTAGTTCAGGTAGTTTGTTCACAGACATGAGTTGATGAGTTGGTCAGAACTCAACCTACGGTGTTTCTCTGAAGATTTCTGAAGCTCCCATTCTCTATAACTGTTTTCTAAAATTCTTCCTGGTGTCTTCTAGACTTTTTGCCTCCTTTCTCCTTCAGACTCCCAACTCCATCTTGTCGACCCTGGGAGAATACCAGGTGTCACCTGGCTTCTTTCTCCCTCCTTTGTGGCATAGATCCATGCATACAACTAGAATTTCATGTTTGAAAACATTATCTGTCTTTTCAGTTGTTTTAGGTGGTATGGTATATCTGGTGCCTATAAAATATCTTATGTGGAGTCAGAAGTCTTTCAGCTTATTTTTTTTCTTTTTTTCCCTTTCTTTGCCCTTTCTTTTTCAGCCTTCATAATCATCATTGACCATCTTTTACTTTTAATCTATTTGTATGTTAATAGTGAAGATTTTTGTGAATAGCATTATTATATTCTGTATTTTTATCCAATCTGACAATCTCTGCTTTATGGTTGGACTGTTAAGACAATTTATCCTTAATGTAATTATCAATATTATTGATTCAAATCTATTACATGGCTATTTGTTTTCTATTTGCATTTGTTCTTTGTTCTTTTTAAATCTTTGCTTAATTTCTTTTAAATTGTATAAATTTTATGATTCTATTTTATCTTCACAGATGGAACATTCACTTTATTTTTTAAATTTTTTAGTTGTTGCTCAATGGGTTACAATATACTAACTTTATTTTATCATGATCTACCTTCAAAGAATAGCAGTCTACTTCATACATAGTAAGGAGCAAAAGTTTATCACAGTATGTTTTCATTTTTGTCCTCTGTCCTTTATGGTATTATTGTTATAATTGTTTTATTTCTCAATGCATTAAACAGCACACAGTAAATTATTTTTTATATAGATCAAATTATTTTATATAGATCAAATAATGATACAAAAAATTTTAAATATATCTATATATTGACCATTACTTTTAGTGTGTTAACAAGTGCATTTGTGTACATAGATCTTAATTTCACTCTAGTAACATTTTTCTGTTCCCTAAGTGTTTTGAATTGAATTTTCCCCCAATCCCAAATTCATGTATTAAAGTCCTAATTCCAAGTATTCCTCAAATATTACTGTATTTGGAAACATGGATTTTAAAGAAATAATTGAGATTCAATAAGATCAGTGAATGATCTTTAATCCAATATAACTGGCATCCTTATAAGAACAATTGTATGCCATGGAGAGAAGACCATGTGATTATACAAACGAAAGTAACTATTTGAGCCAAAGATTGAGGACTCAGAAGAAACCAAAACTGCTGGTACCTTGATTGATATCAAGACAGCTAGTATCCAGACCTATGAGAAAATAAATTCTACTGCTTAATCCTATTTTTAAAAGATATTTTGTTATAGCAGCTTTTACAAACTAATATGCCAGGAGCTCACTTTATTATTTTTTAGAATGCATATTGCTGGAAATTAAATCTTGCTTTGGTTTATATAAAAAGTTCTTTATTTCTTCTTCATTTTTGAAAGATATTCATTCTGAAAGAATTCTAGGTGGACTTTTTTCCCTTTCTTCCCTAATTACTTTAAAATCACTATTTTTATCATTTTGTCTTTCATAGGTTTATCATCTGTTTCTTTGTTTTTTCTCTGCCTGCTTTTGATGTTGCCTTTTTATCACTATTTTCAAGCATTTTGTGATGTGCCTTGGTGAAGTGTTCTCTGTGTATATACTAGTTGGGGTTTGTTGAGCCTCTTGAATTTACAGGTTTATATGTTATGTCAAATTTAGAAAATATTGAAAATTAGCTCCTCAATATCTTTTCTTTACCACACAAATTTTCTAGAGCTCTAGCTATAGAGTTCTAGAATAATATGATTAGATAATATAATTAGCTATTATCTAATATAATTATCTAATTATATTTGTTAGACTACTTGACATTTTTCCACAGTTCACTGATGTGAAATGTGAAATGTTATTTTCCTTGTTTCACTTTGAAGTGTTTCTATACTGTATCTTCAACATCTTTTCTTCCACAGTGACTAATCCATTAATATTTTCCTACTTTGGATCTTTTTATATCTTCTATTTCTCTCCTCATCATAATCACATTTCTCTCTACCTTCTTGAACATATGGAGCATATTTAAGAAGTTATTTTAACATCTTTTATTTTTCTTGGCTCTTTTTGTTTCAAGTTTTCCATTGATTGACATTCTTCTCCAAGTTATTGTTGATGTACTCCTGCTTTTTTGAAGGTTTGTTATTTTTAGTTGGATGCTTTATATGATTCCAATTGCTGTCTGTTGGGAAAAAACAAATCCCCAGTCCTATTGTGCTCTGGAAATTAATTGGTCTATCATTTTCTGGTGGTCATTTCTCCTGTCTTGGGTAATTTTCTCTTTCAGATATACAGATTAATACCTATGCAGAAACTCAAGGAAAACTTTATGTATTTAGATCTCCAAGTTTCCTCTGAGTACAGTTCCAGATCCTGATACTCTGATATGAAATTCTAGCTCTTCGGCCTCTTCAATCACCATGCTCTTTCTCTTCTATTTATTAAGATTGCAAGGTTCTGTTTGCGTTCAACATTCTTTGCTAAGGCTTGAAAACTTTCTCTAGGCAATAAAATGGTGAAATCAAATGAGTCACCATGTATATTTTTCTTCTATCATGCATCACTGTTTTGTACTGCCTGTTGTTCAGTATTCAAAGTATTCATGTATTTTGGAGGGAAATCAAAGATCTGTGGTTGAACCAAAATATGAATTACTATACACCACAGATGAAGAGAGAATGAGAATTTGTGTTTTCTATTTGAGTAGGAGCATGTCTTTGTTGTGCAAGGTATGGTTCTTTCAGGTCAGGGGGAAGCATATCACTGTTATTGATTTTATCTGAAAGCTGTATATGGGAAAAAAAAGAGGTAGTTCAAATGCTCAGTTAATAAAAGTTTGGAATGTGTAGGCTCTATGGAGTTACACATCACATACATGCTGCATCTTTCCACCTGAAGAGCTGATTTTCCAAAGAGAAAGCCACAGCTAGTCTTATAGCTTTATTCCAGCTGAGAGTTTTTCTTAAGGGATAGCACATTAAAAGTATTTGGCATGATCAGGTTTTATCTTTTACTTGGGAATTTTTTTCATTTTCCTTATACAAATAATCATTTCTAGATACCACAAAAACTAATAAAAATGGAAGCCATTATATTCATAGCAATAACTCTTCCTCTAAAGAAAACACCAGACTCTGTTTTATTGCTCAAAGTTTCAATGAGAAAATTATTCAATTCTTAAACAAAAATTTTAGCAGAATAGAAAAAGTAAAAATTTTCTTTTTGGTATGAGGTTAAATGATTTCAGAGAAAAACAGGAATGGTGTGATAAGTAAAATGTGTAGCCCTTTTTACTCTTGAATAAAACTGTAAACCAGAAATAATTAACACAAGCCAATACCTTTATTAAAAATAACACATCATGATAAAGTCAGATTTTTGCTGGAGAAATGCAAGCATAATTTAATATTATAAAATCCAAAATGTCATTCACTACATTTACATTTCAGTATTATTACTGTGGTATATATACACAATGGAATATTACTCAGTCATAAAGAAGAATAAAATTATGGCATTTGTAGGTAAATGGATGATGTTGGAGACTGTTATGCTAAGTGAGATCAGCCAATCCCAAAAATCCAAAGGCCGAATGGTCTCTCTGATAAATGAATGATGATGAATAATGCGGGGGGGAAGGGTGGCAAGAATGGAGGAAGGATAGATAGCATAGAGGGAAGGGAGGGGTGGGGTCAGGTGGGGGGTAAAAATAATAATAGAATGTGTGACAGATACCATTGCCCTGTGTACATGCATGAACGCACAGATGGTGTGACACTACTTTGTGTACAACCAGTGAAACAATAGCTGTACTCCATTTGTGTTCAATGAATCAATAAGTAAATAAAAAAAAAGAACTCAATATTTCAAGCTTAAGAACAAACAACAAACACCAAAGCCAAAAATCCGAGTACTTGAAATCAACAACACAAGAAACTCACTTAAATCTTACATTGAAGGGATTTTTGAAGGATCCAAGATTTTTAAAAATTGTGAAAAAATATCAAACTGAAAATGCTGTGTATTCAAGCAATTGTGTTCGAAATTCTATTTAGAGGTAAATTTATGTACACAACTTAAATATCCTAGCAGTTAGTTATAGATTAATGATATGTGTTTGTTATATCCTGATAAACAGCACAAATTATTTATAATAGGTGTTATTAAGATAGAAATTTTCTAAATGTCTTATTCAAGCAAAAAAAATTGTTAAATGAATCACAGTAGCATTGAGATATTGTTCTGTAAAGAAATGGTGAGAAGAATCTAATTCAAGAAATTATTTTAAAAACAAGGTTAAAATCAAAGAAAGTGATTGAGTTGCATATGCTTATTTTATTAAAGCCTTTTGTATTATTAAGCTAGACAATTGAAAGAAATATTTCTATTTAGCTAGACTGTTGTGAGCAAGCCAGGTAAGGCCTTTCTGGAGGCATTGAAATGTAGTTAATTAACTCTCATAAGTTAGAGCTGCATCATTAACCCTGTGAACTGCAAGTTCAGATAGTACTCTTATAATTTCAGGGAAAAAGCCCTAAAGGAAAAAATTTCTTTTGTTAAGCTTTGTGGAAATAAACTACTTCAAAACCATAAGAAAAAGAGGATTTTTTTGTCCCAGATTTTCTTTGGACAGTCAACTAAAAGCATGATTTAAAAAGACCATTAAAAAATTCAATGTGAAAACTTTTTTAAAAACTTAATTTCGATATAATGCAACTGTTTTGTTTGCTAATTCACTTCAGTGTCACAAGTGCTGAGAGAACAAATGAAGTACAGACACATTGCATAACTTCTAATATTCTATCAAATTGACTTCATTAAAATCAAGTGGAAATACCCCTGTTTGCTTTAAATTCTGATTCACGGTGATGAGAATTTAAATGACATGAGTATAGACCACTCTCAAATAGATGTGGGGTCTCATCAAGCCCTGTGATTTGTTTCCCAGATACATAGCTTCATGAAGATCATATACTCCTTCTTAGACTCTGATCTCTTCCCTACAAAGTGGACAAATGTGTAACTGAATTTTATATCTTCCTGTGAAAATTGGGTTAATTAATGTTATTAAATCTCCTGAATGTGCAGATAGAATAATGTGTAATAATATGTTGAATATTCTAGTCACATAATAGGAGTTTTAAAAATAGGAATTAGAAATGATAATGCTGTTTTGTTCTGATCATGCCTTACCCCGTCATAAGGGTACGATACAAAACCATGCTTTGAAAGGAAACAAAGATCTAATGTTTCACAGCTATTATTTGTGAATCCATTAAAATATGGAAATAAATGAATTAAATGTTATAACAATAGTCTAATAAAAACCTAAACAACATATATAATCTAAACAAAATCTCAGCACAGTTTTAGTGTTTAGCATCCTATAGTTGAGATTTCTAAGATACTTAAAAAAGAAATAAATATTCCTTAAATTTACCAAAGTAATTTTAGCATGTTAAGGGATCTAATTGGAAAACCTGTTATTATTTCAACTGGTCTCAAATTATTCTGAAAATTTCCATTCACTAGGATTTTAAACAGTTAAAAGCACAATGTTGGAAGGCAATGTTTTGCTTTAGGATGGAGATAATGAAAAAATAACTGCCAGTTGTTTGTCTCTTCATTTTTGATAGAAGAATTGCAAAGGATTTAACAAAATTCAGATTTAATTGTATAAAAAGTCATATTTTTGTATTATGTAACATGTATAACCATGTTACATAACCGCATAACCATGAAAGCTTTAAATTTGCATTGCAGATTCCTGATATTTACCTGACAAGTCACAACATTTATGAATTTCCATATTTCATATAACAGAAAAGTAAAAACAAACCAACAAAGTGGATTAAGATATTAAAGGTGTAACTTTATTTTTATTTGTGTTTATAAAAAGTGCCTTAACCTGTTTTGCACTGCTCTGATAGACTGGGTAATTTTGAAGAAGAGAGGTTAATTTAGCTCATAGTTCTAGAGGCTGGGAAGTACAAGAGCACAGTGCCCACATTTGGTGAGGACCTTTGTGTTGTGTCATCTCAAGTTCCCAGTGCATGAACATAGAGGGACCCATTCAAACCATTTCACGGCTTTTCTGCTACTGTGGAAAATCAAAGATCATCCTGAGGAGGACTGGAAATATCCATTGTCAACCTGCCTTAGTTATATTTTCTTCTGAAAAATAAAACTTCACCCAAGATAAGACAAAACCAATGAACAACTTTACAGTTCACTTCAAGAAATTCATACAAATCAATTTATCAGAAATAACAATTTCCTCACTTCAGTAGAGATCATTTATGAATCAAGGATTTACTTATGGCTTCAACTCCTTCACTTCTATGCATCTGCTAACCCTAAGCAATTGCATCATAAATTTTGCCCAATTCTACTAATTTCTCTGCTTTAAAAGATCTACCTTAAACAGAGTTTGAGTCCAGTCTTTAAACCTACTAAATTTCTTACAATACAAAGAAAGGCTTACTATGGGGAGATTGAATAGATTCACTTTGTCTTTATTAACAGGGCTTCTGAGGATATCTTTGATTTTAGCATCAGGCATTTATTGCCAAAGCCCTCGATAATAGTTTGTTTATTTATTTTGTTTTTTACTTGTATGTATTACCCTAGTGAAGAAGAGGAGATAAGACCCGAATTATATACCATTCTTGAGAGTAATGGTAGTAAAATGTTAAGGTGCTGAGGGAAATTTCTTTTCTGGATAAAGTAGGTCTCCTGGGCTGGGGATACAGCTCAGTTGGTGGAGTGCTTGACAAGGCCCTGGGTTCAATCCCCAGCACTGGAAAAAAAAGAAGAAAGGGAGTTCTCCCTTTAGCAGTGAAGGAAGGAATGAAGTGCTAAACTGGATTGTGTCTACAGGTGGAGGCATCCTGCTGAGGTCAGTTTTTTCTCCCTTGGACTGGCAAGAGCCATATTTAGTATAGTTTTAAGTGAATTCTCCTGTTACATCCTACTGTCTGCCTATTCTTTCTAGTTTTGCCTATACCTTCAGATCAGAGCCACACAGACTTGTAGTGTTGTGGGGCATTAAGGGAACAGATAGTAAGGAATAGTATTGTCTTCCCTGAATATGCTCTACTGAAGCTAGGGCAGCAACACCTTCACTGCCTCAACTGGGCTGGTCAGCAAGTAACTCCCAGCAGAGCAATGACCAAGGCTTCCTGGAGAGCTAACTGTGGGGAGAGACAGTGATGGCTGCATGGACAGGCTCTGAAAAGGATGAAGTATTTTCATGAAAGGAAGAAGCAGAACTTTGGGTCATAGTCATAAAGGGTAGTTAAAAGCCTTATGCTTTCTTTGTAGTCTCTTGTTTCTTTGTCCAAGGAAATAGCAAATAGGAGATCACTATATTTCCTGCTTTTAACTTCTATCTCAGACAGGGATATGGGTGAGTGAAGGAGATCCTGCATTCACTCCCAAGGCAAAAGTGGAGAAAGGAGGCGATGAGCAGGCAGAGGATGTTCAGAGGCTGCCGGGTGGTTCTACAGTTTTAACTACTAACTTGATTTCATTAATCAGCTCCCTCAACCAGTGGTGCCAGGCTGGCTGCTATTTTGATCAAACAATTTTTTATCCTGACAAGGGTGGACCATGTGAGAAACCTCTGGGCAGCAGAACTCATTTCTTTATTTTAAAGCAAGATGATAAATTGTGGCAGAAAACATTCTTATTTGCTTCAAAGAATATGTGTGCATATAAAAAATAATGTGTGAAGTACAACATTATATGGTAGCTTGAATATTAACACAACTCTAACTAGAAATAACTGATTTTTAACCCAGAGTATAAATCATTTTTGCTACCTAATTAATTATTCATTGATAATCACTGTTTCAGGAGTCATCTAAATGTTGTCCTCTGTAGTGGCTTTGTCACTAATGCTAGAAATGCAGTGGACCCTAGGAGAAGTGGGATTTTCCTCATCTTTCATTTATAAGATTAACTACGTATTTTAAAGGGATAGGTTGCTTATGCTATAATGAGAATAGTATTGTTTGGCAATTGCCCTTGGTAGGCAATACATTTCTGTGGTCTTGGAAAAAGCATTTCACCTGTATGAAAAATTCCCATTTTTCTAATGCTCTAGATAAGGTTTGGAAAATGTTTTTTGTTTATGCAGTAGTAAGTACTTCAGTATTTGCAGACCATTCAAGCTCTGTTGCAACTTCTGATCTTTGACATTATAGTGGGAAAGAAGCCATGGACAATATGTAAATAAATAGGTATGGCTGGCTTCTAGTAATGAGAACTACATAACACTAAAGAAAGAAATTAAAGAAAATCTAAGAAGATGGAAAGATCTCCCATGTTCTTGGATAGGCAGAATTAATATTGTCAAAATGGCCATACTATCAAAAGCGCTATACAAATTCAATGCAATTCCAACTAAAATCCCAACGACAGACCTCCTAGAAATAGAACAAGCGATCATGAAATTCATTTGGAGGAATAAGAGACCCAGAATAGCTAAAGCAATTCTTATCAAGAAGAGTGAAGCAGGGGGTATCACAATACCAGACCTTCAAATATACTACAGAGCAATAGTAACAAAAACAGCATGGTATTGGCACCAAAATAGACAGGTAGATCAATGGTACAGAATAGAGGACACAGAGACAAACCCACATAAATACAGGAATCTCATACTTGATAAAGGAGCCAAAAACATACAATGGAGAAAAGATAGCCTCTTCAACAAATGGTGCTGGGGAAACTGGAAATCCATATGCAGAAAAATGAAACTAAACCCAGATCTCTCATCCTGCACAAAACTCAACTCAAAATGGATCAAGGACCTAGGAATTAGACCAGAGACCCTGCACATAACAGAAGAGAAAATAGGTACAAATCTTCATCATGTTGACCTAGGACCAGATTTCCTTAACATGACTCCCAAAGCGCAAGAAATAAAAGCAGGAATCAATGATTGGGATAGAGTCAAACTAAAAAGCTTTTTCTCAGCAAAGGAAACAATCAGCAATGAGAAGAAAGAGCCTTCAGAGTGGGAGAAAATCTTTGCCACATACACTTCAGATAGAGCACTAATCTCCAGAATCTACAAAGTGCTCAAAAAGTTTTACACCAAGAATACTAATAACCCAATCAATAAATGGGCCAAGGAAATGAACAGACACTTTACAGAAGAAGATCTACAAGCAATCAACAGATATATGAAAAATGTTCAACATCCCTAGTTATAAGAAAAATGCAAATCAAAACTACCTTAAGATTTCATCTTACCCCAATTAAAATGTCTTTTATTAAGAATACAGGAAACAACAGGTGTTGGTGAGGATGTGGGGAAAAGGGTACACTCATACATTGCTGGTGGGAGTGCAAGTTGGTGCAGCCACTCTGGAAAGCAGTGTGGAGATTCCTCAGAACACTTGGAATGGATCCACCATTTGACCCTGCTATCCCACTCCTTGGCCTATACCCAAAGGACTTAAAATCAGATTACTACAGTGATGCAGCCACATCAATGTTCATAGCTGCTCAATTCACAATAGCTAGATTGTGGAACCAACCTAGATGCCCTTCAATAGATGAATGGATAAAGAAACTGTAGTATATATACACAATGGAATATTAGTCATAAAGAAGAATAAAATTATGGCATTTGTAGGTAAATGGATGATGTTGGAGACTGTCATGCTAAGTGAGCTTAGCCAGGTCCCCAAAATCCAAAGGCTGAATGATCTCTCTGATAAGTGAATGATGATGCATAATGCGGGGTGGAAGGGTGGTAAGAATGGAGGAAGGCTAGATAGCATAGAGGGAAGGGAGGGGTGGGGTCGGGGTAGTGGGGTAATAATAACAGAATGTGTGACAGATATCATTGCCCTGTGTACATGTATGAATGCACAGATGGTGTGACTCTACTTTGTGTACAACCAGAGAAACAATAGCTGACTCCATTTGTGTTCAATGGATCAAAATTAAATGAATAAAATAATAAAAAAACTATATGGACACTGAAATTTAAATTTTATATAATTTTCATGTGTAAGAAAATATTATTTTCTTTTGATTTTTCCCCCTTTTAAAAATGTTAAAGTCATTTCTAGCTTTAAGCTATACAAAGCAAGCTGCAGTTTACATTTGGCCATGAGTCCTGGTTTGCTGACCCCTGATCTAGAGCTTTCTCAAGAATAAAAGACCTTTTGTCTTTCTTGGGTCTATGATGGGGAAGAGCAGGTCAATCCTTAGGTGAAGATTTAAAGTAGTAATTAAGAAATATTTAGGAAGTTGCAGAATACAGCATGATGAAGTGATGCTTTGGGGTAGGTACAAAAAATAACTGCTTGAGGTAAGAGAATGATGCAGAAGAAAGGACCAACTGAAATGAGTAGTCTTGCCTGGTTGATGAACAGAATATCTAAGCACAGTATCTCTGACTTGAACTGAAATTAGAGTAAATTTATAAAACCTTTAGGAATAAATAGACATATCAAATGGGACATTCTATTTGCATACATTCATATTTGTATGCATATTTGCATGTGAAGCAGTCATTAATATGCAGAGGTACACAGAAACCATGGACTGAGGAAGATAAGCCATGCCTGACAATCAGATAGTCCCCAAAATAGAGTGGCTCACTTACTGATTTTTCAATTTTACCATAAAATACATGAAAGATTCAATATTGATTACAAGATAGGCTTTGTCATTTGATTTTGCCCAATGGTAGGCTAATATGAGCATTCTGGGCATACTTAAGGTAGGCTAGGCTAAGGTTAGGTGTATTAAATGCATTTTCAACTTATGCTATTTTCAATTTACTATGGGTTTATCATTGTAAGCAGAGGAGCTTACAATGTGTGAGAAAGAGGAACAAGTACTTGAATAAGATGAGTAGGAATCAAAGCATTTAAGGTGAGCTTGTGTTTGAGCTGCATATTGTGCTGGAATGTAATGTACTCACGAAATAAGTTATATGGTAATAAGAAGTCTAACAAGACTGCCAGTCCTGGTGGTGCACACCTGTAATGCCAGTGGCTTGGGAGGCTGAGGCAGGAGGATCACGAGTTCAAAGCCAGCCTTGGCAACTTAGTGAGGCACTAAACAACTCAGTGAAACCCTGCCTCTACATAAAATACAAAATAGGGCTGGGGATGTGGCTCAGTGATGGAGTGCCCCTGGGTTCAATCCACAGTATCAAAAAAAAAAAAAAAAAAGAAAAGTGTAACAAGAACAGGTGGGTATATTGGATACTTATTTATGCATGTGTCAGTAGAGGGCAGAAACAATCTGTTTTTATTAAATGGATAATACAACAGAATTCAAAGTAGACGTTGATTTCATCTACTCACTATAATGTACATAACTTCTGTCACTATGTGGGTAAAGTGGTTATGTTTTGATAGAGTATAATTTTGGGGGGTACTGGGATTGAACCCAGGGGTACTTTACCACTGAGCTACAACCCCAGTCCTTTTTATTTTGAGATAGGGTGTTCCTAAGTTGCTGAGGTTGGCCTTGAACTTTCAGTCCTCCTGCTACAGGCATGTACCATTGTGCCTGATGATAGAGATGTGACATTTTTAAAAAAGAGTATGGACTTTTAAATTTTTTTAAGAGTGGTATGGGTCAGTGACTTACATTATTCATCCAAGCCAAGTCCTCAAGGGCTCATTCTGATATGCATGTGCACAGATATTAATTTATTTTTCTATCCAGTAACTATTTGATAAGAAAAATCCAAAAGGATTACTTCCTTTGGTCACATGTGAAGATAAACAATATCTCAAAGGGTTGATATAGCTCCTAATTAACTCAGCAAAACTGTATTCACTAAGACATTGTTTTATTGAAGAAAATGTAGACCCACTAGAAATATTTTATAGGCATATATCAAGTAAAAGTAATAAAGAATGCTGGCATGTGCCATGAAGAAGGTTGTTTTGAGTAATAAGCAATATTTAACTAAGTTGCTGATGAAATGAAGAAATATTGGCAATCTTCATGAGTCATAAACATTAATTTGTTTTCCCCTTTACTTATCAAGCATCCTCAGATGTGTAATAAAGATTTATACAGTCCATTAACAAAAGATAAATTTTTACAATTTCACAGGGAAAAAAGTGCTGACCCTAGTATTTGTCTTAAAATAGAGATTCTTTTAATGGATTTCTAAAAATATTCATCAAGGAGAGAAGTTGCAGACTAAACAACAGGAAGTACTGTCTTAAGTAAATGCATTTATTTTTCCATTTTAGAACTACTAGTAAGATTTAGCGATATGACATTTTAGGTCTCTGCAGTCCTTATTTTTATTTCACAATGAACTCACCTCTTCTGGTAACATGTAAGGGAGCTCAATTACGATAATGTTTGCCAAGGCGCACCTCATTCTTCAGCATTGGCAGAGTAAAGCAACACCTATTAAGTTGCTGAGACATTAATGCTCTGGGAATCCTCCTTTGGTAGTAGAAGTTACAGTGTATGTTGACATCACTAGTTCCCTGTCTGGTTTTCTGTTAACAACACTGTGACAGCCATTCCTACTGCTCTTCAACATAACATTTGCTATGTATGACCAACAGGTGGAAACTTGTGACTCTCATCCGTTTTTCCTTTCCTGTCTACTAGGTATTGATCATTCCTGTGATACTTGATTTAAAAAATCATATTGTAGAAGAGTGATTTATAACCTCCTGGTCTTTAAAACATCTATCAATCAAATGCAAACAGATGGTGAAACTGCAATCTCTTGCAATTAAACCATTGGCTTAATTGGTCAATAATTTTTCCTGTAATGTCTCTGACATTTTAGTATTAGGGTTATGCCATCCTCATAAAACAAGCTGAGTTGTATTATTTCCTTTTTTATTTTGAGAAAAAAAACATAATAATAAGACATAATTAATTCTTCCTCAAATAATTAAGAAAGGTCTCATGTTTTCTATGTGGGAAGCTTGTGGTAATGGATTTGATTTCCTCAAAAGATATAGAGCTATTCAGATTCCTAGTCCATCACTTGTCAGGATGGGTACATTGTGTTTTTCAGGATACTTTTCCTTTCCCCCAACTAGTCATATTTATAACTGTAAAGTTCTATATAATATTCTCATACCTTCTTGATACCTTTGAGCCCTGTAATCATTTCACTTCAATCATTGCTATGTAGTCACTTGTGTTTCTTTACTTTTTATTTTTTGATCAATTCTTTCAGGAGATTATCAGTTTTATTAAGCATTTGGAGATACTGTTTGTGGCTTTGTTAATGCATTCTGCCATTGGTTCATTTTCTATTTTCATTTCTACAGTTTCTTTAGATAAAAACATTACTTTTTTTAACTTCTGAAAAATTGAGTGGAACTCATATAACATGAAATGAACCATTGTGAAGTGTATAATTCAGTGGCATTTGGTACATATTCAGTGATGTCTGCTCAGCATCTGTTTTTGCTGAAAATAGTTTCTTTATTACGAAAGAAACCCTGTACTTAATAAAGCTGTCACTACCCATTTCCCTCTTTCTGAAACTCCTAGCAATCACCAATCTGCTTTCTGTCTCTATAAATTTGCCTATTCTGGATATTGGGTAAATAAAATTATACAGTGTGTGATCTTTTGTGTCTGGCTTCTTTTACTTAATCGTGTTTCCAAGGTTCATTCATATTTTAACATGTATCAGTATTTCATTCTTTTTATGGTTGAATAATATTCCATTTTTATGTATATATTATACTTTACCCAGTAATCAGATGATGGAATTTTGGGTTGTTCCTGCATTTTAGCTATGATGAAGGATGCTGCTATGGACATGTGCAAAACTTAAGTTTAAGTATCTGCTTTGAGTTTCTTTGTGGTAATATGGTAATTCAGTAATATTTGTGGTAATATGGTAATATGGTTGAACTTTGGGGGAAACCACACAACAGCTTTCTATAGTGGCTATGCTGTTAATAATCTCATTAGTAATATATGAAGATTCAAAGTTTTCCATATCCTCACCAACACTTATTTTTAAATTATAGTTATACTAATTGGGTATAAAGTAATATCTCATTGTGATTTTTATTTGGACTTATCTAATGACTAAGATGTTGATATCTATTTATATGCTATTTGTGTATCTTTGGAGAAGTGTCTAATCAGAATCTTTATCCATTTTTTTCTGTTGTTGTTAAGTTCTAGGAATTCTTATTATATTCTCTTACTAGATCTATGATTAGCAAATATCATCTTCCACTTGGTAGCTTGTGTTTCATTTCTTTTTCTTTCCTAATTATTCTGGCTACAACTTTAAGTACAATTTTGAATACAAATGCTGAAAACATTCTTATCTTGTCCCTGATCTTAGTAGCAAGACTCTCAATCTTTTATAATTGAGTATGACATTAGCCGTAGATTTTTTACAACTGCTCAACTTATGTTGAAATTCCCTTTTATTCTAGTTTGTTAAATTTTTTAAAAATTTTGTTCATTTTTTTGGATATACAGTAGAGTGTATTTTGACATATTTATACAAACAAGGAATACATCTTATTCTAATTAGGATCCTAGTCTTTTAAACATGTTAAACTTTTTTTTATCAGTTTATTGAATTTCATCACATTTTTTCTGTATCTATTGATATGATAATGTCATGTTTTTCTTCATTCTATTAATGTGATACATTATATTGGTTAATTTTTTTATTTTAAATATATTTTTTAGTTTTTAATACTTCATTTTGATTCATTATACACAAATGGGGTACAACTTTTCATTTCTGTGGTTGTACATGATGTAGGTTCTTAGGGTAATGATGTCTGTCTCATTCCACCATTTTTCATAACCTCACCCCCCACTTCCTCTCATTTCCCTCTATGTTATCTAAAGTTCATCCATTCTTCTCTCACCCACCATGCCCCCAACCCGATTATAAATCATCATCCATTTATCAGGGAAAACGTTTGGCCTTTGGTTTTGGGGAATTGACTTATTTCACTCAGCTGGTTGATTTTTATATGCTAAATGTTGCATTCCTGAGATTTAAAAAAAATCCCACTTGGTCTTTTTGTTGCCAAATCCTTTTAAATTTGCTATTGGGTTAAGTTGTATAGTACTTTGTTGAGTGTTTTCACATCTGTATTCATAAGGAATATCAAACTAGTTTTCTTGTGGTATCTTTGTCTGTAGTATCAGTATGATACTGGCTTCATAAAATGTGTTCTGATTTTTGTTGGAAGAGTTTAATTTGGTGTGCCCTTTGCATTTATCTCTTTCAAGTTTGCTGAGATTATTACCATGTAGATTCATTTGTCTTGATGAATTTGAGAACTTTTTGGCCATTATTACTTACATATACTTTGTGCTCCTTTCTCCTTTGCCTCTCTTTCTGTGACTTCCACCGTGAACATGCTGGTATGCCTGATGGTGTCCCATAATCTCTGTGCATTTTTCTTCACTCATTTTATTTTTCCAGTCTGTTCTAAGACTGGATTATTTCAAATAACCAACCTTTAAATTTACCGGGATTTTTTTCTCTGCTTGTTCAAATCTGCTGTCCAAGGAATCTAGGGATTTTTTTCATTTCAGTTGTTGCACTTTTCAACTCCAGAAATTGTTTTGTTTCTATTATTTTTCTCTCCTTATTGTTATACAATTTTAGTTGAATAATTCTCCTCACTTAAAAAAATTTTTAAAAAGAAAATTTTTAAAAACTAATTTCATTTCTTTCTTCCTATTTTCCTTCTTTCCTTCCTGTCTTCCTTCATTTTGAAGTTTCCCTGTTTTGATTCAATAATCACCTTCTTCCTATAAAACTTGCCCAGAATTTGTCAATTGATTTGTCAGTTTGTGCTTGATTTTTAAATTTTTGTGGAAGGGCAGGCTTATTGTTATGTTTGGAGCTCTTGTTGAGAGTGTCCATAAAACCAGATAGTCCTTCTGTAACATCTTTCCAGAGGCAAAAATTTTGGTTCTTGTGTGTTAGAATAGATTGGACACAAGGAGGAAGTAAAACCAAAATACATGAAATAATAGACACTTATTTCCAGTTCCTGAATAGGTTAGCGGTATTTGTCTGAGACTGAAGGGAAATCTAGAGGTAGCAGGCAACTCAACCAGTGGTTAGGGACTGAGAAAGAGAAGGGGGACCATGGGGCTGTTTTTAATATCCATGGGCATTTTTCCTTAAGCCTTCCTGAGGGGTTGTGGAATGTCCTGTTTAAAGAAAACATTCACAAGGGAGATAAGTTATTTACATGACTCTGGTGTTGACCACTAGGTTTTATCATGATCAACAGCTGTGGTATTTGTAGGGTTTTAAGTCTGTGAGATGAGGAACACACAGGCCACAGCTCAACTACTGCAGAAAGGAAGTTCTAATGGATTCTCACTATGTTTTAAACAATTTATATCAGGTCTAAAAATACAGGCTAAAGCAGAAACTATATTAAATTCATGACAAAGATATCTTGGTTGCTTCTAAGTTTTGGCAATTGTGGATAAAACTGCTGTAGATATCCACGTGCAGGTTTTTGTGTAGAGGATGTTTTGTGGCTCTTTGAGGCCAATGCCAAGTAGTGTCAATCTTGGATCATACATCTGTTTTGTGTGGTACTGCTAAACTGCCTTCCAAAGTTACTATGCAGTTTATATTCCTGCCAGCAATGAATGAAAGTTTATGTTGTTTCACATCCTCCCCAGCATTTAATGTCAGTGTTCTGGATTTGAGCCATTCTAATAGGCATATAGCGATATCTCATTGTTGTTTTATCTGTACTTTTGCCAGTACCACACTGTCCTGACTTATGGTAATTTTTGAAGATGGGTAGTGTCAGTCCTCCAAAATTGTTATTCTACTTCAATATTACGTTTGCTATTTTGGATCTTTTGCTCTACAGATGAACTTTATAATCAATTTGTTGATATTCACAAAGTAACTTGATAGAATGTTTATTGTGATTGCATTGAAACCTTAGATGAAGATGGGAAAAACTTACATCATGACAATTTTGAGTCTCCCTATCCATAAAGAAGACAGGGTTTGACATGCAGGTCTTTCAAAGTGAAGTAATAGAGGGAGGAGGCAGAGGCAATGCTTAGGAGGAATTCAACATGGATACTATGGGACAGATAATCCTTCATCGTATTTCACTATTTCTGGAGTCAGTAATTGGGGTTGAGGGTATAGGGAAAGAGGACTTAGCTCTTGCCCTTTTATATCCCTTTATCCAGGACTCAGCTCATTTTCCCTAATAGTCAGATTGCAGTTTCTTTATCTATCCGTAGAGTACACAGCTGTAATTCTGGAGACTGGGGAGGCTAAGGCAGGAGAATGCAGTTTGCAACCAGCCTCAATCATTTAGGGAGACCCTATCTCTTAAATTTTTTTATGACTGGTAATGTACTTTAGTGGTCAGTCACCACTGAAATCAATTCCAAGTATCTGCCTCTCCCCACAACCCCCACAAAGTGTAGGATGATGAAAAGTTTCAATTTCTTAAATAATGGGAACAAATATATACAGAAACAATAGGCATATTCTCTTTTTTTTCTTTTTTTCTTTTTTTTTTTGGCAGGGAGAGGAGGTCATTTATCAGAGTGGCAAGGATTCAAAGAATGATAACTATGAAACTGGAAGACATTATGTTAAGTGAAATAAGCCAGACACAGAAAAAAAAATGTTGCATATCCTCACTGACATGTAGAATATAGAAAATTTGAACTCAAAGAATCGGAGAGGAGAATGGCAGCTAAAGGGATAGAAGAGAATTGCGTAGTTGCTGCTTATAGGATGTAAAATTTTAATTAGGAGAAGTAGGTTCAAGAGATATGCTATACTACATGATGGTTACAGATAATAACAATGTATTATATTCTTGAAAATATGTGAAGAGGAGATTTTAAGTCATCTTACCATAAAAAATGATAAGTATATGAGGTAATTCATGTTAATCAACTTAACCAAGGCATTACAGTGTGAACATATTTCAAAATAATATATTTTGCAAAATAAACACAAATTTTTGGTCAATAAAAAATTAAATAAACTTTAATGATAGTACCTAAAGCCTAGAATTGATGACAACTTAAGGCAAAGGATCCATTTTTCAAAAATACTTCTGGGAAGAGTAATGTTGCAGTCTTAAAAAGTAGTTTGACATTATATATCTGAAGGTTTTTAATTCTGTCTACCACTAGGAAATTATTCTGAGGAAATATATATGCAAATTTAAAGATATTAATCTTAACTTTATGCATAACAATGAAAATTTGGAAGCAAAGGATATTAATCTAATAAATTATCATATTCATATAATATAATACCATGAAGGTATGAATGTAATAATGAAAAAGCTATTCTAATTAACATAGAAAGTAAAATATTTGTGAAAAAATTATTAAATTTAAAACCAAGTAAAATGTTTATATAATCCTTTATTTGTCTTGCCTCTTTAAGTGGAAGTAGATAAGATAATCAGAATGTTAACAGTAGTATCCTCTAGGTAGTGGAATTATCAGTGATATGTTTTCTTTTAGCATCATTTATATTTCTTCAATGTCCTACAATAAACAGGTATTATTATGGAAAAAAAAAATTTTAAATTACATTGCATAATCATATAGCTTATCCTTCTTTCTTTCTAATCTGTAATTTATGCCTTTTCTAATCACAGGAAAGGTCAAGAAATTGAGGGCAGCATTTGACTGAAGAATGAGAACCCAAAAAAAAGGAGATGGTAGAGTCTAAAAACAAAAGCTAATAAATTAGGGTAAACTGGCAATAGGAATTGTTAATGGCAAATTGTTATTCTCAAATAAAATGAGTCTAGTAGGAGTACCAGAGGCAGATGATAGAGTACAGAGTACAGAGTTCTGCATTGTAATGGTTTTGCACACATTTCTGTCTGATTTTGTATATATACTTTTATATACATACATATATATGTATTACTATGTATCTGTGTGTGTGTGTGTGCGTGTGTATTCAGTAGTTTTTGTTTTTCAAAAAAGAAGTACAAAATTAGCACAGTGGTAATTTCTTAATGTTGGTTATTAGTGAATAAACATATCAGAAATGTGTCAATGAAAATAGGAATCCAGTTTTTTTGTTTTTTTATTCTATTTTATTTTTTAATTTTTACAGACTGCATTTTGATTCATTGTTCACAAATGGGGTACAACTTTTCATTTCTATGGTTGTGCACAATATAGATTCACACCATTCATGTAATCATGTTTTTAATGGAGTTCTAATTGAGGGTCTAGGAAAATACCAAAAAAAACCTCTTCTCTTTTGTGCATGTTGTATTTGATTTTGAGAGCTTTGTAAGTCACACAAGCCCTGAACAATTTTTTTCTTAGTTGGCTAATAATTCTTAACTGTAACCTTCTGTCTGCATCAATAATTCAAATTAGATTTTGATCCCACATCTGAGTTCCTGGTTCCACACTTCAAAGTCTGAAAAAGCCATTGACTTTCACCAGGCAGGCCATTTTCTTGTCTTACTTGATTCAGTAGATTTGCCTGAATGTGAATAAATGAAGCATGAAGATTTAGATGAAACTGTCTAACACAGGCACATGTTATTATATCTTTAAAAAGAAGAATTAAATCATTGGCCCTGTTGTTTCATAGGCTTCAAAGTCAACTTGCTTTTTTTTTTTTTTTGTATATAACTAACAGAAGAGAGGAGTCAAATGATCATTTCACACCAGGAGACATCATGTCATTTTCTGTACAATCAGTTCTCTCTGGGAGCAACCAAAACAGGTCACCTTCCAATAAATTTTAATAATGGAAATTATTAACCATTTCATTTGTGAAACATAACTCATCAAATATTATAAAAATTACAAAACAAGATATATTTTCCTATAGAGGGAAATAAATTCTCCTATCATTTTGGATTTTTTTAACCCTTCTTCTATAGTTGGAGTACTTTGGATGGGAGGACTCTAAGATATCTCATAATTGAAGTTTTCCTACAGGGGACAAGAAATGATTCCTTATCTAACAGAAATAGCTAGCTACTAAAAACTTACATTCAGGCAATTCAATCAGCAAATTTAATTTGGTTCATATACCAATATTTCATAAAGATGGCTACATAGTACAAGAATAATATTGACAACTATAAATAATTCAGGTAGAAGAGAAAATAAATTCAGCAGTGATCTATTGACATCAATGCAAATTCTTCAAAAAGAAGGGCACAACTAATTTACTTCACTATCTTAGACTCTCACTAGACTTTGTTTATACTGCTAAGGAAATAGTTAAGAGCATTTAAGACCTCAATGTGGAGGCTAGGCTATTAAAGCCACTTAAAAGTTATCATCAAGATTCTATGGAATAATTATGGTGAGTAAAAACTAGCCCTTAGTGGGCTATATTTCAGTCTAAAATAGTAAAAGTCAGTGTTTTATCCTAACAACTTATTTAAGATCTTTACAAACTTGATATGATCATATAATAGCTGCATACATCTCTTCCAGTATAGAAATTGGGGAAATATCCTTCATTTTAGTTGACAATGCACTACATTTATTCATTGAATATATTCTTGAGTTTATATTATACCAGGTACTGTTATTAGTTATGAGATAAATTAGTAAGGACAACAAAACCAAAATACATTATTATA
Organism: Glaucomys volans; assembly: GCA_020662805.1. NCBI lineage: Eukaryota > Metazoa > Chordata > Mammalia > Rodentia > Sciuridae > Glaucomys > Glaucomys volans. The sequence continues at coordinate 400,039 of JAJEJO010000940.1, read as the reverse complement.
GGTTTTCTAAACTTCATGGTGATTTCGAATGGTGACCATTTCATTTCTGTTTTTTCAGTCTTTTTATTAAAAAGTTGCTTTTCCCTATTGAAAAGCTAGAATCCCCAGTAAAATTCTGAATAATAGGATGATAGTGGAAATTTTTATTTCTTCAAACATTGTTTCTATCTCTGCTCCCTTTGGGACTCTAATTATGCATACATTAGATCTCATTATCCTCTATTTATCTTACCTTCTCTTTTTTATTTTCCAAATCTTTTATTTCTCCCTAATTCATTTTCAATGTGTTATTCTAATATTCATTAGAAAGTTATTAGTTTTCTCTTAAATTGTATATAATCTACTCTTAACCCATCTGTTGAATTCTTATTTTTAGTTATTGTGTTTTTCAGTTTTAAAATTTTTGTCTAGTTCTTTATTTTTCTTTCTTCACAATTTTTATTGGCATGTTATAGCTGTTCAAACTGATGGGATTTGTTGTTACATACACACAATATAATAATATAATTTGGCCAATATAACTTCCCCTTTCCTTCCCACTTCCAAACTCTTGGTCCTTTTCCTCCACTGATAGCCCTCTGATTTTCATGAGACTTCCTTTCTAACTTCCACATATGAGAGGAAACACATGATCTTTGACATTCTAAGTTTGGCTTATTTTGATTAAGAAAATGGTCTCCAGTTCCATTCATTTTCCTGCAAATTACATAATTTAATTTTTATTTATGGCTGAATAAAAACACATTGTGTATATATAGAACATAGTCTTTATCCATACATTCATTGATGGACACCTAGGGTGGTTCCATAGTTTTACTATTATGAATTGTGTTGCAATAAACATGGGTACGTATGTATCACTTATAGAATGATGACTTTAATTTTTTAGGATAAGTACTGAAAAATGGTCATATGGTGTTTCATGTGTATTCTTTTGAGGAACTTCCATACTGATTTCCATAGCATTTGTACTAAATTTACAATCCCACCAGAAGTGTGAAAGTATTCCTTTCTTCTTCATATCCTCTCCAACATCTATTATATTTGTATTCTTGGTGACTGCCATTCTGACTTACATGAGATGAAATCTCAGTGTAGATTTGATTTGCACTTCCCTAATTGCTAATATTGTTGACCACCTTTTCATATATTTGTTGGATATTTGTATTTTTTATTTTGTGTCTTTTCAATTCATTTGCCTATTTATTAATTGGGTTATTTTATTTTTTGGTGTGAAGTTTTTTCATTCTTTATATATTCTAGATATTGATCTTCTCTCAATAGAGTAGCTAGACAAGATTCTCTCTGTACATTCCTAATTGTTTCCTTTGCTGTGCAGAACCTTTTTAATTTGATGCCATCCCATTTATTAACTCTTTGCATTCTTTTCTAAGCTTTGGGGATCCTATTGAGAAAGTCATTGCCATGTTTGTATGTTTGAGTTTTGACCCTGTCTTTTCTTCTAGGAGGCTCATAGCTTCTGGTCTAATTCTTAGACCTTTGATCCATTTTGAGTTGATTTTTGTGCAGGGTAAGAGATAAGGATATAGTTTCATTCTTCTACATATTTCTTTTGAGGTGCTGGGGATTTGAACCCAGGGCCTTGTGCTTGCGAGGCAGGCACTCTACCAACTGAGCTATATCCCCAGCCCCCATTCTTCTACATATGGATAACCAATTTTCCCAGATTTGTTTTTAAAAAATGTATGTTTTTAGCACCTTTGTCAAGGACCTTTGTAGCTTTATGGATTTGTCTGTGTCCTCTATTCTCCACCATTAGTCGATGTAACTTTTTAAATGCCAACACTATGCAGTTTTTGTTATTATAACTCTGCAGTTTAATTCTGCAGTTTAATTTGAAGTTAGGTATTATAGTACTTCCAGTGTTACTTTTTGGCTGAGAATTGCTTTGGCTCTTCTGAGTCTTTTATTCTTCCAATGAATTTTAGGACTGTTTTTCCTAGTTTTGTGAAAAATTTCAGTGGTAATTTGATGGGATTGCATTGAATTTGTGTATTGCTTTTGGTAGTATGACCATTTTATCAATATTAATTCTGCCTATCCATGAACATGGGAAGTCTTTCCATCTTTTGAGGTCTTCTTCAGTTTCTTCCTTCAATGTTCTGTAGTTTTCAGTGTAGAGGGCTTTCATCTTCTTGGTTAGATGTCTTCCTATTGATTCTTTTAGGCTATTGTGAATGTAATGTTTTCCTGATTTCTTTCTTAGCAGATTTTTTTTTTGATGTATTGGAAAGTTCTTGATTGATTTTTGCATACTGATTTTGTAGCCTACTACTTTGCCAAATTTGTTTATTAGATCTAGTTGTCTTTTGGTGGAGGTTTTTGGACTTTCTAATTATAGGACCATATCATCTGCAAACAGTGATAATTTGACTTCTTACTTTCCTACTTTTATCCCTTGTTGTCCCCTTCTTTTGCCTAATTGCTCTGGCTAGAATTTTTAGCACTATATTTCACAGTAGTGGTATAAGTGGACATCCTTTTCCCTTGTCTTCCTTGAGATTTATTTATGTATTTATTTTTGATGCTGGGGATTAAACTCAGAGGCACCCAACCACTGAGCCCATGAGCCTTATTTTGTATTTTATTTAGAAACAGGGTCTCTCTGAGTTGCTTATCCCCTACCATTGCTGAGGCTGGCTTTGAACTTATTATCCTCCTGCCTCAGCCTCCCTAACCCTGAGAATACAGGTGTACACCACCACACCTGGCCTTCTTTGAGCTTTTAAAAGAAAGGCTTTCAGTTTTCTTCCTTTTACTATGAGGTTGGCCTTTGTTTTTTTATATACAGCCTTTATGATATTCAGGTAGATTCATTCTATCCCTACTTTCTTCAGTGTTTTTTTTATCATGAATGGATGTTGATTTTATCAAAGACCTTCTTTATATCTTTTGAGAAGACTAAATGATTTCTGTCCTTAATTCTATTTATGCGATGAATTACATTTATTGATCTGTGTATGTTAAATAATCATTTCATTTCTGTAGTAAAACCAAATTTGTCATGATTATAACCTTAATATATTGTTGAACACAATTTGTTAGTATTTCATTAAATATTCCTGCATCTAAATTCATCAGGGATATAGGTCTCTAGTTTTATTTCATTGTTCTTATCTGGTTTTGGTATAAGTGTAAAACTGGTTTCATAGAATTTGGGAGTGTTTCAGCCTTTATATTTCATGGAATAATTTGAGGAGTTTGGGTGCTATTTCTTTTTTAAAAATCTGGTCAAACTCTCTGAGAATCCATCTGGTCCTGGGTTCTTTTTTGTTGGAACTCTTTTTTATTAGTGCTTCTATTTCAATACAAGTTATTTTTATGTTTAGGTTTTCTCTGTTCTTTTGATTCAAATTTGGCAGATCACATTTGTCTAGAAATGCATCCATTTCTTCTATATTTTCCAATTTATTAGAGTCTAAATTTTCAAAATACCCCCTACGAGTGTGTTGGATTTTTGTGATGTCTGTGGTGATTCCTCATTTTTCATTTGTAATTTTACTAATTTCAGTCTTCTCTCTTTTTGTTTTGGTTAGTTTGGCAAAGGGCTTATCAATCTTATCTAACTTTTCAATAACAAAGCTCTTTGTTTCATTGATACTTTGTAGTTTTTTTAATTCTCAAATTCATTGATTTTGGCTCTAATTTTAATTATTTCCTTCCTTCTACTGGTTTTGGAATTGGTTGCTTTTTCTTTTTCAGGGGCCTTGAGATACCTCAATAGGTTGTTTATTTAGGAGCTTTCTGATTTTCTTATGTAGGCAGTAATAGGTATAAACATTCCTCTTACAACTTCTTTCATAGTGTCCCAGAGGTTCTCGTATATTATATTATTATTCTCATTTGAGTTTGAGAGTTTTTAAATTTCTTTCATGATTTCATTCATCATTCAAAAGGGTATTATCAATATCCTTGTGCTTATGTACTTTCTGTAGGTTTTTGTTGTGTTTATTTCTAATTTGATTCCATTATGATTTCATAAGATGCAAGGAATTATATCAATTATTTTTTGTATTTGCTAAAAGTGGTTTTGTGGCCCCAAATATAGTATATTTTGGAGAAGGTTCCATAAGCCACTAAGAAGAAAGTGTATTCAGTTATTGTTGGATGAAATATTCTATAAATGTCTGTTAAGTCCATTTGATTTATAATATTTTTCAGGTTCAAAGAGTCTTTGCTGAATTTATGTCAGGACAATCCATCTAAGAGTAAAAGAGGTGTGTTGAAATCACCCAGTATTATTGTACTGAGTTCGATCTGAGGCTTCAATTTGAGTGATGTCTCTTTTATGTAATTAGTAGCATTGTGTTTGGGGCATAAATATTTATTATTGTTATATTTTCTTTTGGATTATTCCCTTTACCAATATGAAATAATTTTCGTTGTCTTCTTCTGGTTAATGTTGGTTTGAAGTCTGCTTTGTCACTCATGAATTAGCTATTCTTGCTTGTCCTGAGGCTCCATTTGCATGACATCAATTTCCATCCTTTCACTTTTAGCCTGTGATTTTCAGCCTATAAGGTGCATCTCTGGAAAACAACACATAGTTGGGTATTGTTTTTTTGAGTTTATTATGTTAAACTATGTCTTTTAATTGGAGAGTTGAGATCATTTGAATTCAGTGTTATTAGATTTGTTCATTTCTAAGCTGTGGAATTTGGTTTTGATTTTTTCTTTATGGAGTATTTCTTTAAGTTAAGTTCTGTAGTGCCAGTTTAGTAGTCATGAATTCTTCCTGTTTATCTTAAAAGATTTTTCTTTTATCTTCTAATTTGAAGAATAGCTTTGCTGGATTAGCTGTCTTAGTTGACAGTTATTTTCTTTAAGGATACAGAACACATTTTGTGGTGCAGAACACAGAGTTTGTGCTGAGAAATCAGAAGTGATTTTTACAAGCTTGCCTCTAAATGTGACCTGATATTTGTCTCTTGAGGCTTTTAAAATTCTATCCTTATTCTGCATGTTAGGCATTTTAATTATAATTTTTCAGGCCAAGGTTTTTGTTTTGTTTTTGATCTTTTCTATTCAGAGTTCTGAATGCCTCCTGTATCTGGATGTCTATCTTATTCTGAGGGTTTGGAAATTTTTCTGTTTGCTAGTTCCCTGAAGAGGTTAGGCACTTTTAGCTGCATCTCACAACACTCCTCAATTCCACTGATTCTTAAATTTGGTCTCTTCATGTTGTCCCAGAGTTCTTGAATATTCTGATTGTGGTTACTTATTTTCTTTTCTTTAATGCTGCCTGAATGTTCAAGGCTGGCCTCTTCTGGGTCTTGATTCTGTCTTCAGCATGTTTTACTCTATTAGAGAGACAATGACTGAACATTTTATTTGATTGATAGGGTCATTCATTTCCAAGATTTCTCTTCACCCTTTTTCAATATGTCTATTTTCTTATTGAAGTTATCATTCATATCCTTTACTCATTTCCTTAATTCATTCAGGAATTTTTGTGTTCTTTTGTAATCATTTTTATAATCATTCTTTTGAATTCTTTATCTGATATTTCATCTACTTCAAATCTACTTCAATATCGTTGGGGTCTTTACTAGTAAACGAGGAACTTTCAAAGGTATCATGTCACCTTGTTTTTTTTTAATATTTAAATTACTGTATTTATGCATTTGTTGGGAGGGATTTCTCTTCCACTCTTATGTGCAGACCTTTTGAGGGCACAGTCTTCACTTACCAAAGTGTCCTAGAGTCATCTAAATTTAGACTCCCTCATAGGTGTGGTATCCACAGTCAATGTCTTAACTCTTTTTGCTGTAGCAGTGGATGTTTGCAAGTGGGACCTGTGGGCCTGTCCCTAGATGTTTCTTCTTGGGGTCTAGTCATTAGTTTGGGTTTTCATGTTTCTATTCTTTATATTAAAATATAGTTGAAGTTTGAGTGTCATTATTTTGTGTGTGGAGCAAGATTCACTCTCTTTTGTCTGAGTTTAGTTCAGCAGCAGAGTCTCTATCCTGTAAACTTAAAATGTCTTTGTAGGTCCCCAGATCTTATAGAATAGGGAGAAACGAACAATAGCAACACCTGATGCAAACAATATCCAGAATTAAAAATGTTGCTGGTTCCTACTATGACAACTACAATGTTAATTTTCACAAAAAATGAAATGGTGGGGTCAGCAATTGCCAATAGCAAAAGCGATAAGCAGCCATAAACTAGATCTCCCATTAAAGCAAATAACAAGTGTCAATTTAATTATGTCATCCACAGCAGTAATAATTTCAACAGCCTGAATGGTGGGGTGTGAGTTATATATGCCAATTAGTTCTAAAATATGGTAAAAATCCAGTTAATTGAGAGAAAAGAAAATGTGATAGAAGGGAAAATGTAGAAAAATTTACAATTTTCAAAAGTGATCAGGGACAATGCAAAAGAGAATAGCAAATGATGGTTATAAAGAAGGAGGAGAAAAAATAGGAGAAACAAAGTAAAGGGAAAGAAAGGGAAAACAAGAGAATTTGACTGTTAGGAGAAGAAAAGAGAGAAGGAGAAACAAACAAATGAAAACAAAACAAAAAAGATACAAACCAAAAACCCTAACCCTCAAAAGACAAGGCAAGAAAAAATATCATTTTAAAAATGTTAAAAATAAGAAAAAAGAAACAAATATGCATATATGCCCATTAAATAAACAGAACAGCAAGAAAACACACACACACACACACACACACACACACACACACACACAGAGATAAAGGTCTTTTAATGAAAAATGAATGAATTGACTCCACTGAGGTAGCCAAAATAGTTGATGAGAATGAATGGTCACTGTCTATGCCCAGCTGTCTTTCTTGCTTCTTGGGAGAGAAGGAGAGAGAGAGATTGCACATGGGTCATAGGTTATTAATCCCTTCCTTCTTCAGTGTTGCTCACTAAGCTGCCAGTGGAGTGGCCTACGACTGAGGTTGATTGAAAGAACTCTCAGCTTCCCTTTTCATCATTGTAAAGTGAGATGGAATGGGAAGTACAGTCAGAGTTTTGTTTGCACACCTGATGTACTTCTAAGGTGGGGCTGCTGCAAAGTTCTATGGGAGGAGTTCCAATGGCAGGCCTTAGGTCTAATCAGATCTTAGGGGCTTATTGGGTGATGTTTGCTCTGGAGAGATTAGCTTAACACACCCCTAGAGCCAGGCAGTTATTGTTCTTCGTTGGGGGTCTGGATCTTAGGAACCTCCCAAGAATTCTACTGTGGGCCAGAGGAACCAATCCTCTAAACACTCTGCTGCCCTTCCTAGAATTAGTCCTAGAACACAGCCTTCCTAGAATTAGTCCTTCACTGTATTTATACTCTCCTTTCCAGATTTGTGACCCACTTCAGTTGGGTACATTAGCCACCAGACTCAAAGGAGAAGCCATTTGTGCTCTCTTCACTTTTCCAATTTGAGTCGCTCTGATTACAGTTTTCTCTGCACCTGTTTCAGTAGTGTTCCGCTCGCTACGCCCTAGGCCACATGGTGGACACTTGCTGGGATAATGTGGCAGTGTTTGCTGTGATCTCCTGTCCCTAAAAAAGCAGCTGCAATGTGGCCACTTCAAGATGGCTCTGCCTCACCTTCCCCTGGCCAGTTGAGAAACAGAACTTTTTAAACACCAGTACACAGTGCAGCCTCTAAATGTACTAAATTCAGGCTACTTTTCTAATCTCGGGGGTTTTTATACAAATCTGTCTGTTGTGTATCTTTCTGTGTTATCCTCCCCTCTGTGGTTAACCAGTGTTTCTGTCACTGCCACAACCAACTTATCTCGAATGCAGTCTTTCTTCTTTGTTCAATGTACCCAAATTCCTGAGTTTCTGATACGTTGACTGTCCAATATTAAATTTTAGTGAAATTTTTCTTTCACCCACCTCACTGAGAAGCTGTACTCCCATTGCTTAAATTTTGAGCCATAGAGCAACTAGGTATGCATCATTCCTCTAATCTACCATTTTAAATTTCCTTGTCTAGTACTTTCTTTTATAATTTCAGTTATTTGCCACATTCACTACCTTATATTTTATGTCCATGAGCACATTAAATATAATCATTCTAACTCAGTTATCCATATTCCCTCTTGATGTCTCCCCATTACCTGCTGCATCTTTTTGTTTTGGGCATACTTTTAGCTCCTGTCTGGTATTCGTGTGCTTTAAACCAGATACTTTGTTTGAAAATTCATAGAAGTATTATAAGACTTAGGATGATATTACCTTCCTCCAGAAATTGTTTATAGTTTTTAATTTGTTTGTTATTCTAGTCTAGACTCAATTTCAGACCATCTAAATCTACTTCTGAAACTGAGTTGATTGTAACTGAGTATAAAAGCCTACTTGGTTTTGCTTTACCCTTACTCCTAGGGCTTAACTCTTTGGTGGTAACTACCCAAACCAATAAATTGTCATTACATTTCTTCTACTAGAAGGCTCTGAACATAGATTTTCTTCCCAAAGTCCATTGATTATGTTGATTTCTTTGTTTACATTCTTATCCTCTCATTTTCCTCTTCAAGAATCTGTATTCACCCCTTAGGAAGAATTGGCTACCCACCCAGGCTCACCTCTCCATTTCCTTCCTTTCCCTCACACATCCACATCTTATTTCCATAATTTCTAGTGCCTTTTAATATGCTCCAGTACCTTTAAATGTGTTTGTTGTGTTAGTTTTTTTTTTCTAATGATTCTCACTTCAAGGGTGGAGCATAATTATCTAACCTGCTTCTGTTAAAATTTATTACCTTTATTCCTTTAAAATTTCTTTCCTTATTTTTATAGCTACAAGGAAAAACTACAGGAAACTTTCAGCAAAAGGAAATGTATATTTATCAAGCAGCTATCACATGTGTACCATGAAAGTATATTTTAATTAATTGTTCCTAATATGTTAAATCATTGCTATTAATTTGTTTCTAGAAATTAAAAAAAAAGAATACGACAATAAAAGCAACAACAACCAAAAGAAAAAAAAAAGCCCAAAACAAAGACTAAAAGATTCCACTCCATAAGTGCTTCTCATGTTTTAATGCACAAACAAATCAACGGATCACACGTGGTTATTGTTAAATGCGGATTCTGATTCAAGTGGCCCTGTGTGGTGCATTCCATAATTCTAAGGCTCTCCCAGTCTAGGCTAATGATGTAATTCAGTACCCCACACACTGAGTAGCATGATGTCATACCACTAAAACATTCTTTTGCCTTTAGAGCCTAGTAAATCTCCTCAGTACCCCCATCTTCTGAGAATTGTATCTTATCCCTTTCCATTCCATGTTCTCCTTCTTAATGCTGCAAAACAATTGCCCTTTCCCTGTATTTACTTGAAGTAATATTCTGATTGCTCTCATTCCTCATTACGAACCATCATTTTGAACTTACCATATTTTATTTCCACTTCTGACTTCCTATTATGAACACAAATCATTAAGTTTGCTTCCTCCCTTGCCACCTCCCATTCTTCAAAATTCCCATCTGCTGCTATGTCTTGAACCTTAAGTCCAGCTGTGTTAATGGCTTAGAGCTTCATTCTTTCCAGATGTTTTTCAACTTCTGCCTTTACATTCATTATTTATTGTGGTCCCATAAATGAGGAATGTGTACTTGCATGCAAAACACAAATGAGTAAGATCAACCAAACCTGAGTATAGAAATCAAACTGAAGAAATTCTGGATAGTGTGTTCCAAGTGAAAATTAGAAACTTGTGTCACATTAAGAGAGGTTGATGGAAATAGAGGAAATGTTGAAATAGGTGTATCTGAGACCTATTGTGAATAGAAAGAGGTTAAGAGAATTGACATGAAGAAGACAAAAAAGAAATGCTGGAAATTTATGTTATGTGAATCACTCAGGGGCATTTGGAAATCAGTATCACTGTCTCTACAGTGAGCAGGATTTCTTCGATTTCATTCTGTCTTCTGCTCCCCAACAAAAGACATTTTTAAAACATGGTAAATATCATTCAAAAATAAATTAAAAAAGAAGAAAATTATGTCAGGAAAAAACCACAACTTACATGATCTCATAGCAAGTCCTCTTATCTTGCAGTATCTAACTTCTTTATTTAGCCTTACAAATAATGTTAAGTTTACCCTCCTTGGGAAAAGTAATTTTGGGTTTTTAGCATTTAACATTAATAACAATTTTATTTTGCATAAAGTTTATTTTGAATTAATGTTGATTATTATGTCATTGTTAATTTCAGTGTTAATTTGCAATACTTCATTCATTCAAGACTTCTAAATCTTGAATTGTGGGTTCTGAAGCAAAACAACAGCTGGACTCACAGTCTTCAAATATACTGAGCAATAGCTTGTGTCAAAAAACACAAAATTTGTTAGTAAAATTTCCAGCCCACTCATACAAGATGGCACTCTTGAAGAGATATATGTGAAGAGATTAAGAGGGCAATAACATGATTTTAACCTTTACTACAGTCCATATCTTTGTGAAATCCATTCCTCCTAGAAAATGTGTATGTGAAAATGATATCATCTCCTAACAAGTTATTTATTAGCAGCAAGGTCAATTGTTTCTTTACAAAGTAGTTAATGAAAAGCTTACTTTGTTGTGATTACATTTTGTAAATTCATATTATTAATATCTGTACCATTACAAAGAGTTGAATACAAGCTCATTAGCTTAAATATTTTAATGGTCTTACATTGATTACATCAACAATTAGTGGTACTGGGAGATGGTTAAGAAAGCAATTTAGGAGACAACCAACCAAACATATTTAAGTTCCCCGTCTTTGGAAATTTCTGACTTTAATCTTGCATTAATTTTCATTGCATTCTGAATGACATTACAATTTTTCTGGTAATACACATTCACTAGAAACTGTAGTTCAATACTGGTCTTTTCCCAATCTAGCAATATGTAGGATCATACTCTGATGATACTGAGAAGCAGCAGCTAGCCATAAATTCCAGTCACCCTCAAGATCACGAGTCAAAAGCATCCTGGTGATGGTGAGCACTCAAAAGCCTAGCCTAGTGAAGTGGGAAACCTGTAGCTCAGTGGCAGTAGGGGAAGCATCATGGAAAGTATTGGATATTCACAAGAAACGTGTTCCATATACAGATAAATCTAATGAAATGATGTTATTTAGTCTTTAAAAAAAAACTGAGTAGATGAGGACATTAGTCTATCCCCCTTCTCTGTACTTATTTTCTTCTTTTTCCTCTTCTTCATCTCTCAGGGAATGAATGAAAGCTGAATGGCAGATACCAGGAGGATTTTGGAGAAATTGATCTGGACTAACGTGGGGAAGAGACCTGGGTAATCACCAAGACTAATTTTCAGACCTCTCTTGAAAGCTCTTGGGCATTTTCCACAGTGCTATAGCTGCTAAGTTATCAAATAAGTTCAATTTCCAAGTTTATTGTCACATTCCTCATTCTTTTCTGAGTTTCTCTTCTACTTCTCCTTCTGAACCCTCTTCTCTTTTCTAGCAGATAAGCTAAGTTCAAAACTTACCAAGTTCCAATGTCTGCCTTTTCCCTGCTAGTTCTCTCTCTCTTTTTTTTTTTTCAACAAACAAAGGTACAATTAAATGTGGATGTAGGTAGGGATTATCAGCAAGGTTAATCTGATGAAAATCCACCTATAAATGTCTATCATTCTAAAGGCACAAATGTTTCTCCATCTCCTTTTGTTTCTTCACATCTACTAATTAACCAGAGAAAATATCACCATCAAGGACAAATGCACCTTTGCCTGCCTTTCTCACTCTTGATAATAGTCTATGCTTGCAGTCTTTAAAAATATGAATCCATGATGGGTGGTGGTGACTGTAGTAGGAGGACATGTAGAATGATAGCACAATAAAATGGGAAATTTGAAATTTTCAAATTTATAATAGGATAGATAAATATGAATAAATATTTTACTCTTCCAGAGTTTAGTAATTGTACATTCTACATTATAGCCATTTACTCTGACCATATACAAAGCCAAAAAATGGGTCGCATTGTCTAATTGAAATCAAAGGAACCTCTTCATAAGTAAGCACATAGTGACTCCATTATTCAAGATTCGAAAGCAAAATATAATTTTCTTACACAATAAAACCAACAGAAAGGTCTTGGGATGCTAGCATTTTATGATATTGATAATAAAAGTCATTCAGAAAAGAATTTACAAAGAATTTATTTTTCATTTTTCTTAAATACATGACAATGAAAGAATTATCAGGGCATCAAAAAGTAGCCCTTTTATTTACTGATTCACATTTCATTCAACATAACACAATATTTAATGAGTACCTATTATGTCATGGGGGCACTTAATAGTTGGAATGGCCCTGAGTTTGGTCCAGGCTATTCCTTCCCCCTTTCACCCATTCACCTTGGGAACAAGAATTTTCTATGGAAATAAACATACTATGGGAATATATATATATATGTATGTATATATATTTTCAATATGCTAATATATATCAAATTCTGCTTCAGGCCTGTTAGATTTTTGGTGAAAACTTAACAGATGTAAGTACAGTGTTGGTCAAATGAAATTCGGTTGTAAGTTATACAATTATAGAAAATGTGGTAACAGAGTCAAATATTAGCCATTTAATCCAAAGACTGTTCAAAGAAAGGGGATCCTTGGTCAACACACTTGAGCTATCCAAGCTATTGACAGATGTGTCTTCTCTGAGAAAAGATTTAGATCCTGATACTTTTAAGCATTCATATAAAATAACCAGATTTTTCCTGTGTGAATTTTTTTCAGGATATCTGCTTGACATTGCACTTTCCTGTAACTTGCTTAAAGGAAGAGAATGCACTGACTGGGAGAATTTAAGTTTCTAATTCTTTTAACATGTATGCTTATCATTGTACATTATAAAATTAGCATTTTAATTTATTTTTTGTCTCAAGAGCCTTATTTTAATGACTCAGATTCCTCAAGTCTAAGTGAGCCTGGAACACCTAAGGACATATTTAGATTGTGCTCCTTGGAACAACTGTCCCAAGAGTTGCAAAATAGTTGTTTATGATTTAGATATAGTTTGTTCCTGCCAAACCCATGTTGAGACTTGATTGCCAATGTAGCAGTGTTAAACATTAGTGGAACTTTTAAGTAATTCATGAAAACTCTATTCTAATGAATGGGTTATCTTTCTTGTGAATTAGTTCTCCAAGGAATGGGTTATTTCTTGAGATAACAGGTTATAATGAAGTGGGATTGGCCTCTCTACACCTTTTCACACATGTGCCTCTCTGCATGCACCCAACTGCCATTCTACTATCTGTCATGAGTTGAAATAGCACATAACCCTCAACAGGTATGACTGACCAATTGTGGACATTTCAATCTTCAGAAATGTGATAAATCGCTTTCTTCCTAAATAACCCATTCACAGGTATTTTATTATAGCAACAGAAAATAGACTTAGAGGCATTTCTGATATTAATGCTTTATGCTCAGAAAAATTTGGAACCAAAGTTAAATTCACACTTCTTTATATGAATTGCATCAGATACTTAGCTAAAGTAAAGATAATCCTATAATTATTCTTTACATAAAAATTCTGCCCACAAAAGATTTCAATTCATCATCAAAAAAATTTCCAGGCAATTAAAGACATAAATGGTGGATGTTATCTTGTAAAGCATATTAATAGATATTTAAAGAAACATGACTCACTGAGAAGAGTAAACACAGTTCCATTAACTTCTAAATTACAATGATAAAACTAAATGACAACAATAAAACAAGCCTAGAGTTATATAACAACATTTATTAGAGAAATTGTACATTCATCCAGTGATAACAAAAGCAAAATATTAACAGAAAATATGGGCAAGGATTACAGCTTCTGCATGTGCAGATTAGAGAAAGTCCTAAAACATCCCATTGAAACAGTTCTTTCCAACTTATTATGAAAAGTTAGTTTGTGTTTCAAACAAATAATTACTGATCAATCAACATTTCTCCAACAATAGACCCTGTGACTTATTATGCAAATCATAACATACTTATATAATCAAAACCAGACAGTTAAATATCAAAGGAATCTTTTTAAGATTTTCCTAGATTGCTACTCATCTTAGTTTTTAATAGCCTCCATTTGTTTGCATCAATAAATATAAAAGTAAAAGACAATGTGTTAAGTTAATCTGAATTCAAACTCTTACAACCAGAATACATATCTATGTGTGTGTATATACATACACAGAGATACACACACACATTCTACAAATTAATAAAAAAGTATCAGAACCACAATAGCAACAAACAAAGAACATAAACAGACAAGAGTCACACAAAGATACAAAACTAGTAAACAAACAGGAAAATATCTTCAACTTGGTATATCAAAGAAACTGAAAATAAAAATAAAATACTTGTTTTGCTATTTTCACTCACCAAAAATGACTTAAACTTCTATTTCATAATACTCAGTGGTAGCCAAGTAGACTACAAAGAACATAAGCTTTGATATCTGACAGTTTGAATTTAAATCCTGGGCCTTTCAGTTCTGTGTAATCTTTAACAAATTCTGTTTGCCTGTGTCTCTTTTTCTTTTCTGGGAACTTAGGGATCAAGCTAATAAAATGAGAATTTCTGTCTTTTCTCAGTAGTGAGTACCCATATCTGTCATATAACAGATGTTCACATTCAATATTTGCTAAATGAATAAATGGATAAAATTATGGATTGAGTGTATGTATCCACCCCAAATGAAGATGTTAAAACCTAATCCCATGTGTGCTAATATTAGGAGGTGGAACAGTTGGGAGATGAGCAGGTCATGAGGGCTCTGAGTGGCAAAAGTGGAGCCCCAGATAGTCGCCTTGCCTCTTCCACCAGGTAAAGATGCAGTCAGAAGCAGACATCTGTGAACCAGGAAGCAGGCCTTCCCAGACATAAATCTGCTCACGTCATGATCTTGGACATTCCAAACTCTTGAACCATGAGATATGAACAAGTATTGTTTACAGGCTACCAGTTTGTGACTGTCTTAAACTTGTTTAATTGAGTTGCTGCCTCAGCAACCATTTTGAGATCCAACATAAGTTACTTGAAACACTGTTATACCCTGTCATCTTTGGCCCAGTTAAAACTTTCCCTCCCAGGGAGTTGTCTGAGAATTAGCCCAGTTGTTTCTCATCTCACTTATCCAAAATCCAACACATCTCACAGATGATGACCATGATATAACCTAGTGGTCAACATAAAGGTCATATAATCAAGTTCCCTTCTGCATGTGTTTTCTTTAGAGTAGCCAATCTGTGACATTCATTGGAAAACCTCACAAATAATGACCATGGACCTTAATAAGAATGTGATTCCACAGGTACTATATCCCTCATCCCAACCTACTGGTTGAGCTCCCTTCTACCTCTACACTTCTTTTGGGACAGAGAAGGGAGCTCAACCTCTCAGCACTCTTTACCTCATTGTGGGTGAGGAACTATGACTAATAAATTTCTTTTGCTTCATGCACCTTGGTTTCATTTCCTCATTGTGACTCACCTGATTGACATATCCAAACCTAAATTTCCTCATGTCAGGATTCTCCTAGAGAATGGCTACCTTGGTTTATGGCCACTCGGCAGAGACCTCAAGACCAGATTAGGAAGGAACCATAACAATAATAATCACAAGAATCTTATTTTGTTATGGTAGCATAAATGGACAAAGACAGATGAACAAATGGATGAATAAACATGAAAAGTTTTTGCAAGAGCAATAGGAAAGAGACACCTCATAAATTTTTATCCCTATATATTTTTATTGCTAATATAAAACTTTCTCTTGCTGATGACAGTGCAAAATAATTCAATCTTTTAGGAAATAAATTTTAAAACTTGTTATGATTTTCTATAAAATTATAAGAAAAATGATTTTCAAATCCAACAATACTTCCTCTGAGAACTTTCACTTAAAAATTATTATTATTAAGACAAGTGCTTTAAGTAAAGCATTCTCAATGTAGTGCTAAATATAATAGTGAAAATTTTTAAGCAACTTGAATATACATCAACTGAGAACTTATTAAAATCTTATATACGCATTCACCTGGATATTTTATACACAATTTAAAAGATATGTATGAAAGTCATTTAAAATGGATTATATATGTTTTTAATCCTGGTCTTTTTGTTCATCTTGGTAGAACCTTTGGTAAAGATTGTGTCCTATCTTTTTAATTGGAAAAATACAGAAAGAGCAAAGTAAAGATGGGAATGTAACCATTCACAATCCACTGATTTATAAAATTATCAAATAAAATATAAAGTGAAATGTTTTTCAACCATGACACATTAAATTACATTTCCACAAGGGTGCTTGCTGTTATAATGCCCACATACACACATAAAGACATTCTTGAGGGGCTGGAGTTGTGGCTCAGTGGTAGAGCGCTTGCCTGGCATGTGTGAGGTCCTGGGTTCGATTCTCAGCACCACATATAAAAAAATAAAAGATCCATTGACAACTAAATATATATATACATATATGTTTACAGACATTCTTGAGACATTCTTCTGACTTCAAGAAAGATCGTATGAGCCAGACATGGTGGTACACCTGTAATCCCAGCAACTCCAGAGGCTCAGGCAGGAGGATAGCAAGTTTGAGGCCAGCCTCAGCAACTTTGTGAGTTTCTCAGCAACTTAGCAAGACTCTATCTCAAAATAAAAAATAAAAAGGACTGGGGAGGTAACCCAATGAAGATATTTCATATGATCATTCTTTTCTTTCCTTTCCTTCCTTCCTTCCTTTCTTTCTCTCTCTCTCTCT
>JAJEJO010000940.1:302085-382882 GCA_020662805.1 Glaucomys volans | reverse complement strand
CTCTCTCTCTCTCTCTCTCTCTCTCTCTCTCTCTCTCTCTCTCTTTCTCTCTCTCTTTCTTTTTCTTTCTTTCATTCTTTCTTCCTTTCTTTCTCTTTCCTTCCTTCTTTCTTTTCTGTGCTGGGGATTGAATCCAGGTGTGCTCTGCCACTGGGTTACCTTCCCAGTCCTTTTTATTTTTTATTTTGAGATAGAGTCTTGCTAAGTTGCTGAGAAACTCACAAAGTTGCTGAGGCTGGCCTCAAACTTGCTATCCTCCTGCCTGAGCCTCTGGAGTTGCTGGGATTACAGGTGTACCACCATGTCTGGCTCATACGATCTTTCTTGAAGTCAGAAGAATGTCTCAAGAATGTCTGTATACATATATGTATATATATATTTAGTTGTCAATGGATCTTTTATTTTTTTATATGTGGTGCTGAGAATCGAACCCAGGACCTCACACATGCCAGGCAAGCGCTCATTGAAATCATCAGGGCACAAAATTATGAATGTTTCAAATATATGACTCTTAATTGTGCTTTATGTGTATATGTGGGCATTTAAAAAAATGAATGAATAAAATATTTTCAATGAACATTGGGATTATGTTGATTTTCAAACATTCTTCAATGCAATTACAATAACTCTATAAAGTTGTACACTGTAGAGTGAAGTACTTGCTTGCTACATACTTAGCTGAAGATTGATAAAAGAATTAAATTATTACTTAACTAATTGGGAGAACATTTTAAATAATTGTTGCTATATAAATACAAAGGAAAAAGATGAACAGCATACCTTTAAGAATCTGGTAGATAAAGAATATGACTTCAATCTCTAGATCAGATTTATGTTATCACAGGCAGTTCCATGCTAAGCATTGTCAGAAATCAGTGTCTGATGAGTTGATATGAATGTTAAGATAGGTATATCAACACTGACTCATACAAAATAGCAAAAATAACAATAAAAATAACATGTTACTCTTGCATGGCATCATAATGCCCTTTCTCTGGATAAATTGGAGTCACTATAACCAAAATAAATGTTATCCAAAAGAGGCAAAAATCTAGCTGCAGCACGCTGGAAGACAACCAGATGGACAAACTATAAAAATAATGATGATGATGGGTGGTTTATGTATTTAGTATGTCAGATAACTTATAAGAAAGCAAGGTCAAAAATGGTGATGGATTCAACCAGTAAACATATTAAAACCAACTATGAATATTTTTCTTATGTAGCCTGGTTTGGAAAAAATTTCTGGGCACATATTTGATACTTAAGTCATGGTTTTCTAATGCATTTTGTGTAATGTAATCCAGGATGATTTCAGCTAGAGGTAATTAAATAATTGTAACTGGTTTAAATAGTAGGGAAATGTATTGACTAATATAACTGAAAATCCAAAGGGAGGGCAGACTTTTGAGTTTGGCTGATCTAATACTTTGAATCAGCAAGCTCCATCTTCTACCTCTCCACTATGACTTTCATTATCATCTTCCTTCTAGGATTAGTCCCTTACCTGATCCTATGGTGATCTTGTCCTAGGATAGCAACTAAAGACATTTGCTTATTTTTTTCAGTGAATATAAGAGAGGATGCCCTCTAGAAGTTCTTCCAGAATAGTGAAAATTTCCCACCAGCTTCCTGAAACACTGTCAGACTTTCAATATTCTGAATGTCCCATGCCTGTCTCTTCGCCAAAAACTAAAAATGAAAATGCTCTTAGTATTAGAACTACCAGACTCACTCTTGGAGTTTTTATGAGGCACTTAATCTACACAGCTGAGGTGTAGGTAACTAAATATTAGGATTCACTTTGGAAGGAAAAGGGAATAATAGTAAACAATGTATTCACTATAACATGGCCAAAGGGAAAGATTGATATCCATGTTCATGCACATGGGAAGAATACAAAAACCATTAGTCAAAGGACATTTCCCAATGATATAATTTATTGTCAGAAGTTGTGGTCAAGATGTAGATATAATTCAAGAAGTTCAAAGGTATGCTTAGGAATGGGAATTTCCAGACTGACACACCTTGGTGGGAACAATCAGGATGTCACGAGCTGCCCTTCGAGCCTCACCTCTTTTGCCCTCATGTTTTATACAGAACCTACTCCTTTTCTCTGAGCAAAGTTCTCCATCTGATGGCATGACCTCTCCACTCTCAAACTTTTAAGTGATTGAGTCAGTTGGAGCAGAAAACATGGCCCACTGGAAATGCATGCCCTACCTTTTTCAGCAGCACTGCTCTTTGGTTTTTAATTTTTTTCAACACTGATTTAGTGCTTAATGGATAAAACTTTATCTAGCTTCCTATATACTCAGGTCATAATTAAATGGACACTGGTTTTCCGATCATTCAATGAAATTTATCAAATTTTTTCATGATTCTTTTCTGCTACAACACAATAGTCAAATACCAGAGAATCTCCTATCAACAAAAGTAAACACAATTATTATATGAGCAGGAAGGGTGGAAAGGTCTAGAGAATTTAAATATAAATAAAATTGAACTTGTAAACATTCCAATTTTAAGGGAGTTTTGCTGTTCTTCAAATATAATTGTGAGGTTCAAATATCATTTATCAATTTCAAGTTAATTATATAGTGATTTTTGTATATATTACATTTTTACGTTACATTATTATATATGTTCAACACACTGGAAAGCCCTCAAAAGGAGCAGCTGTATTGTCTACACAACAATTTTTCAGAGTGATGCAATGCTTTTTCCTAATCTCAGTTAATTCTGAATTTTGCTTGTTTCTGACTAGCAAGGTTAGTGCAAACTAATAAATGATTGAAGTATAAAAGGGTTTCCCAAACTTAATAACTTGAATCATATCCAATTCTGGTAATATATAATGTCCTACTCTGAGAAAACAAAATGCCTAAAATAACTTGGTATCAGTCTTCATTTGCATTAGCTGTGTTTGTGTTTCTCTCTTATAAGTAAATGCTCAGGGAGAGTAAGTAGACTTGAGTGTATGATGTTGCCCAGAGACTAACTACCATCTCAGGATGTTGTTCCCATCTGCAGAGTGAAGCTTGATCACCACAATCTCCAGTTTTCCCCTGTGGAAAGGAGGAAGAGTACAGAGGAGCACTAATAATAGTGTCCTTGGGCCGTCTGATCATATTCTATCTGTGAGAACTCAGGCACATGTTTACTCGGGCTGTCAGAGAGGGCAAAGAAGAGCAAACTCTGGCTGAATGACTAGCTATACTTCTAATTATTTGTTCCTTAGGAGGAAGGGCAAAGGTGATTCTAAAGGACACACTGTTTATCAATGCTGATATCTTGAGTTTATTTTGTGATATATCAGAATGTGAGAAATTAACCTCACCTGAATTTTAACTTTGAGAGAAAAAAAAAATCAAATGAATTCAATATCGAATTCTTGTTTGTTAATTTCTGATCATTTCTCCTTAGTTCTGATAATACTCTAATGAATAAGTTGTGAGAAAGAAAATCATTATTATTTCTTAAGAAATAATTCAAGAGCAGGAAAGAATAGAGGAAGTGTGCATCTTCTAGCTACTCCATGACTCAGGATTCAAGCAGGGGGAGTATGGCTTCTCAGTGAGGTGGGTAACACGGAATTCACTGAAATTCAATATCAGACAGTAAGAACAGAGACAGAAATGCACGTACTTTGAATATAGAATGAAGTTTTAGGAGCCAGGCTGGTGGTGCCAAGGACACCAGTTTACCTCAGAGGGAAGGATAAGTGAGGCAGGAAGAGAGAGAAACACAGCTAACAAATTTGGCATGGGAGAACCTGTGAAGAGAAAGGCAGTTTGGTTTAACTGAAATGGGCTCACAGTAAACTGGTGTTTGCAAAGTCTGGGAGATCACAGAAAGCGTTGCCAGACTGTCCCAGCAAATACCAGCCACGGGGCCTAGAACTTCCCTTGTGAGGCCCAACTGGAATGAGCACAGAGAGGATGGAGCCCTGGGGGGTTTAGGTTGGGGATACTTTCCCTTTAGGTTTGGGGACTCACTTTTCCTTTAGGTTTGGGGACTCTACGGACCATCAAGGGAGAGTTTAGAAGCTGGTCTGGTGGGCATGATTGTCCTTGAGGTCTGATGCAGGGAAAACCACATTCATGGGCAGAAGAATGTGCATGACTTGTGGAATATTAGTTACCCGACCCTATGAATGGAATTTTTTGGAGGCTCCTGAGATCCTGCTTCCCAGCAGAAATCAGCATCCGCCCAGTCCTACAATATGCTGGTCTAATATCTCTAGACCAGATGCCACGAGACAAAGCTGTAAAGTTCCCATCAGAGTTAAATGCCAGCTGCCAGAATTTCCCATTTGGAACTCTGTATCAGCCCTGCCCTGGGAGTTTATCAATCTAGTCTGTTCATTCAAAACTCTAATTTCAATACTTCCCATTCTGTGCTACCTTGTATTGGTGAGAAGGGAAGCTGAGAGCTATTACAGCCAGCTGCAGTCCCAGGCCCCTCTAATTGGCAGATTGGCCAGAAACACTAAGACAGGTTTAACAATCCCCCAACCCTGCTCTTTCTAAGGAGCACACAGTTCAAGAAGAAATAGAAAGGACAGTATGGCACAGACAGTGAACATCCATTGTTGTCAATACCTTTGACCACCTCAGAGGAGGCAATTCCTTCATTTTTCATTAAGTTTTTGTTTTTATTTTTTTCTTTTTCCTTTTTCCATTTTGAGTGAGTGTGTGTGTGTGTGTGTGTGTGTGCGTACATGTACATTGGTATGCACGTTTTCTTGTTGTATTAATTGTTTTGTGAATATATACATTCATTTTTATTATTTTTTTCACTCATATCTTATTTCACCTTGTTTTGTTGTTGGAGTATTAGGATTATTTGTTAGGGTTTAAATTTTTGCTTGTCTGTTTTTGCTTTCATTTCTGCTTCTCTAGTTACTATTCTCCTTTCTTCCCCATCTAACAGCCAAATTCTCTTGTTCTTTCTCTTTATTTAGTTGGTTTCTTCTAGTTATTTTTCACTCCTCACTCTTTACAGCGATGACTTGTTATTTCTCTTCTGTTTTCCCTCTGTTCACTTTTAGAGCACTTTAAACTTTCCTTTGCCTTCCTACACCATTTTGTTTTTTCTCTTTCTTTTTTTGGATACTGGAGATTAACTCAGGGGCACTCAACCACTGAGTCATATCCCAAGCCCTATTTTGTATTTTATTTTATTTATTTATTTTATTTTATTTTATTTATTTATTTTTTGAACCAGGGATTGAACTCAGGGACATTCGGCCACTGAACCACATCCCCAGCCCTATTTTGTATTTTATTTAGAGACAGGGTCTCACTGAGTTGCTGAGGGCCTTGCTAAATTGCTGAGACTGGCTTTGAACTCGTGATCCTCCTGGCTCAGCCTCCCAAGTCGCTTGGATTACAGGCATGCGCCACCACGCCCAGCTCTATTTTGTATTTTATTGAGAGACAGTGTCTCACTGAGTTGCTTAGTGCCTCGCTTCTGCAGAGGCTGGCTTTGAACTCGCTACCCTCCTGCCTTAGACTCCTCAGCCACTGGGATTACAGGCATGTGTCATTGCACCTGGCTAGTTTTCTTTCAGTGACTATAATTTTGCTAACTGTTGGAACTATTTTAGTTTATATATTTTTTCCCCCACCGGTAATGTTGTTGTGGTTATTAGTACTGTGAATGGCATAGTTGAAACCTGCTGTTTACTTTAATGCTAGATGTAGTTAAGAAGAATAGTTAAGCTATTAAAACTAAGACCAAGTTAAATATGTGAAACAAAGCAAAATGTCAGGAAACAATAAACAAATCTCCATAATAATTATGAATGTAAATGGTCTCAGAACACCTAGGCTAGCAGAGTGGATTCAAAAACAAGACCCAACTAAATGCTGCTTGTTGCTGCTATTGTTAAATGATGACCCTGCCCTTCCTTTTTTTGTGATAATTAGTATTGTATATGTCATAGTAGGCACAGAGCATTTATTTTAATGCTGTATATTGCTCACAATTCCTGTTGTTGTTCATTTTCCCTTTTCTCCTTTTTCTGAGGGGCTGAGAAGTGACTGGGTCACAGAGTTCACAAGGGAGAGACTCTCCTGCTGAACTATACCCACAACTCTGCCAAGTGACAGCTTTGCTCCACACACAAGCTCCTACTCAAATTTCAAAAATAATTTAATACATAAAATAGGGAAGACAAAAATAAAATCAATAACTAAGTACAAGATAAACCAAATCAAAGACTAGGCACAAGGTAGGAATGGCTAAGGGGAACATTAGGTACCACTCTTGGGCTTCTGCTCCTACAGTAAAAACAGGGAGAGATTCCAAAATGAAGGCTCAGAGAAACCCACGATGTTGCAGTAATTTGTCAGTACTGAAATAGCAAACTGAGAGACAGTAGTGGTTGAAATTAACACGTGAATTACAATGAACTTAGGTATTGAAGCTGATGTACCAACAACACAAGATTTACTACCGAAGAAATAACTGCACAACAAAGGACAGCCTCATAAAAGAAGAATAGAAATCAATCTCATGAGATGTGCAAATCCAGAACTTCAGGCCTAGAACATACGTATATAAACTTAAACACCTAGTTGCAACAACAACAACAACAAAAACCATGACAAGAAAATATAAGAATATATAAGACAACCTTAAGGGACCAAACTTAAAAGTTATTGGGATAGAAGAAGATAAGAAGATAGAAGGTAACAGCATTAAGAAACTTTCCAGTGAAATAATACCAGAAATTTTCCAAACCTTAGAAGTGAGATGTTCATGCATATAAAGGAGGCATATAGAATCTCAAATAGAAAAGATCAAAACAAGAATATCTTAAAAAACATCGTTATCAAAATGCCTAACATAGAGAATAAAGATAGAATATTAAATGCCATAAAAGAAAAATGTCAGATTACAATTAGTGGTAAACCAGTAAGACTCACTTCTGAGTTTTCAGTTCAGACTATAAAATCCAGAAGTTAGAATGAGTAATTCAAGCTCTGAAAGAAAACAATTCCCAACCAATGTTTTTATATCCAGCAAAAAATATCATTCAGAATTGAAGATGAATAAAAATTTTCTATTATAAAGATAAACTAAAAGGAATCATGAGCAATCTTAGCATTAAATAAAATACTTAAACAAATACTACACACAGAAGAACTCAAAAACAGACTCCAGAGCCCTCAAATGGATTAAATTCACTAGAAGAGCAGTTAAGCAAATGAAAACTATGACAAAATTAAATATGTAAAACCAACCAAAATGGCAGGAAACAATAAATATCTCTTCATAATAATTGGGAATGTAAATGGTCTCAAAACACACAGACTTGCATAATGTATTCAAAAACAAGACCCAACTCAATGCTGCTTGCAAGAGTCTCATGGATAAAGACATTCACAAGCTGAAAGTAAAAGGATGGACAAAGATATTCCATTCCAAATGGAATCCAAAACCAAGCAGGGGTAGCTATCCTCATATCAAAAAAGCAGATTTCAAGAAAAAGAAAATCAAGAGACAACAATGTTGAGGTAAAGGGAATAATCCAACAAAAAGACATGATGATAGTAAATATTCATGACTCAAATTTCAGTGCACCTAATTATATAAAACACATGCTTCTTGACATTAAATACCAAATAGACCATGATAAAATAATACTGGGTGATTTCAACATACCATTTCAACAATAGACAGGTTTTCCACTCATAAACTCGATACAGACACCTCTGATGTAAATAATATTATAAATCAAATGGACCTAACAGACATCCACAGATTATGGATGAAAAATGGATTATAGAAGAAATGAGAGGAAAAATTTAAAAAACTCCTAGAATCAAATTAGAATAGTGATACAATATGACAAAATTCCTGAACACTATGAAAATAGTTCTAAGAGGAAAATTTGTAGAATGAGTGGGTACCTTAAAAAAAACTCAAACAATCTAATGTTACATCTCAATGTCCCAGAAAAACAGGAATAAACTAATTCCAAAACCTGCAGAAGACTGGAAATAATTAAGATCAGAGCTAAAATTAATAAAATAGTGATTTAAAAAAAAATATAAAAAGACCAGTGCAAGAAATGGTTTTTCTTTAAAAGATAAACAAGTTTGATAAACATATAAGACACTGACAAATGTCTAGACACAAATGACCTATAAAATTGAACCAGGAGAATATAAAAAATGTAAACAGACCAATATTAAGCAATAAGATTGAAGCACTAATGAAAAGCCTTCCAACAAAAAAAAAAGCCCAGGACAAAATTCTCAGCTGATTTCTACTAGATCTTCAATGAAGAACTAATGCCATCTTCCTCAAATTATTCCATAAGATAGAAAAAGAGAGAACATTCCCAAATTTATTCTATGAAACTAGTATACCCTCATACCAAAATCAGGCAAACACATATCAAGGAAAGAAAACTACAAACCAACATCCTTGATAATCATAGGTGCAAAAATTCTTTATAAAATATTAGCAGTAACACATTAAGAAGATTATACAGCATGATCAAATTGGATTCATCCCAGAGATGCAATGTTGGTTCAACATACATAAATTAATAAATATAATCAACAAGAGAATAAAATTAAAGGAATACAAACAGGAAAAAAAAAGTCATGCTGTCTTTTTACAGCTGACATGATCCTATATTTAGAAGACCCAAAAAAACTCCACCAAAAACTTCTAGATATGATAAACAAATTTGGCAAAGTTGAAGGATATAAGATCAGTAGCTTTTATATGTACCAATATCTGCTGAGAAAGAATTCAAGAAAATTATTGCATTCATATGACTTCAAAACAAATTGGGGGAAAATGGTCTAACCAAGGAGATAAAATAACACTAAAAAGAAAATTATAGAACACTGAAGAAAGAAACTTAAGAATACCTTAGAAAATCAAAAGACCTTCCATTTTGGGGGATTGGTTGAACTATTATTGCCCAAATGGTCACATTACCAAAAATAACCTACAGATTCAATACAACCCCTGTCAAAATAACAATGATAATTTTTACAGAATTAGAAAAAGAGTTCTAAAATTTATGTGGAAGAATAACAGATCCAGAATAGCCAAGGCAAGCCTGTCAGCAGAGTAGAGGGTAGAAAGCAGGGGGAAGGAGGAGGAAAAAGGGAGTACTGGAGACTGAATGAGAATAAATTATATTCCATGCTTTTATAATTATGTCAAAATGAATCCTATTGTTATATATAACTAAAAATAACCAATAAAAAAGGAAACAAATCAAATCAAAATAGATCAAACTTCTAGAAATAAGACCAGAAACACTAATTCCTGGAATAAAACACAGGGTCAACCCTCTGACATATTGGTCCAGGCACTGACCTCCTTAATAAGACTCCTAAAGTTCAAGAAATAAAACCAAAAATCAGTAAGTGGGATGGCATCAAATTAAAAAGCTCCTGTGTGTCAAAGTAAATAAGAGTGTGAAGAAGGAACCTACATTATAGAGAGATATCTTTGTGCCTACTCTTCTGAGAGGAGACTAATGATCAGAATCTATAAAGAACTCAAAAACAACACCAAAACAAACAAACAAACAAAAATAACCCAATCAGTAAATGGGCAAAAAATCTAAATGAACATTTCTCAAAAGAAGAAATACAGATGGCAACAAATATATGAAAAAATGTTCAACATACCTAGCAATCAGAGAAGTGGGAATCAAAGCTACACTGAGATTTCATCTCATTCCTATTAGAATGGCAATTATCAATATGTGAGGATGTGAGATAAAAAAGTACACTTATACACTGATGGGACCACAAATCAGTACAACCATTTTGGAAAGCAGTATGGAGAGTCCTCGAAAGACCAACAATGGAAGCACCACATGACCCACATATCCTACTCCTTTGTATTTATCCAAAAGAACTAAAATAAGCATACTAATAGTGAAACATGCATACCAATGTTTTTAGTAGTGCAACTCCCAATACCAAGTTATGGAACTATCTAGATAGTAATCAACAGACAATGGATAAAGAAAACAGGGTACATGTACAAAATGGAGTTTTACTCAGCCACAAGGAAAAGTGAAAATGTCATTTCCTCGTAAATGGATGGAATTGGAGAACATCATACTAGTGAAATAATCCAGACTCAGAAAATCAAGAATTGGATACATTCCTTCATATGTGGAAGCTAAAAACAGAGAGAAAGACAAAGACAGAGAAAACCAACAAATTTTTAAAAAGTGGGGAATCTTAGGAAAATAGAAGGAACATAGTAGAGGACAGGGATCAGGAGGGCATGAAGAAGTATTATAAAATAAATTCTACCAAATAATGCTATGTCTATCTATGAATATACCACAATGAATCCTGCATTCATATATATACATATAAATACAAATATATATATATATTTTCACAAATACACATATATGTGTATATATGTATATACACATACATTCATACACATATAGATATTATAATGCACTGTTTAAAAATCACAAGAGCAGTAATGTAGGGGAGAGCAGTGTAGTGGAACAGGCAGATCAGGAGTAGAAAAAGGGAAGTGAGGAGGGTGTTGGGTAATGAAACTGATCAGATTACATGTATGAATATGGCATAATGAAGCTCACTATTGTGTACAATTATATTGGATCAATAAAAAATAAATAACAAAAATTTTAAAAAGAAACAATTCAAAATTTCCTTTAAGCTTAAAAATGAAATTACTCTGGCTAATAAGCAAAACAAAATGAGTAATTTGTCTAACCACTTAGATACCCACCATTACTCCCATCACAAGTGTGGATCCAGTCAGATGGTAATCGCTTCGAGGCAAATACTCTGGAGGCACAAACCATTTCGATTTTCCTGTTTCTCTCACTTATTGCTTTATAAATCCCTGTCTTTCCAGATACAATTTAATACATGTTTAAATTATTGTATCTGTGAAAAAAAGTCTCACTGATGTTGCAATTCATAGTAAAGGATAGCAGATGATTCCCTTCACAGAAAGATGAACTAAGGGAAAGGATTAAATAAGATGAAATAATTGGGAAGTATAATGAATGGAAAATTCTGAAGACATAGCCTATGTGTGTTTAGAGTGGGAATGGTTAGAAACAGTGGGGATGATGGGGATGACCAAGTCACTCCCAGAGCAAATGAGAACACGTTTTTTTGAACAATAGCAAATTGAGATCCAAATAGCATTACATTTTTTAATAAAATGAGGATTGATAGGGACTATCCTATCACAAAACTTCTTTAGTTCTGTAGATCTAGAGATTATGCAAGGGTCTATTAGACCTCTGTTAGCAACTTTATGCTTTTCAATTTAGCTTGAAGATGTGGAAAATTTGAACACATGCAGTGCATACAAAGACATGTAATACAAATATTTTCATATCTTTTACCTCCCTGTACTTTGCTAACATCAGTTTATTGAAAAACAGTTTGCTACCCCCTCTTTAAAGAATAGTAGGAAATAATTATATCTTTGTAGTTCAGAAGGTGGGTGATTAAAAATAATGAACTAAAAAGAGTTAAAAAAAAGAATGAACTACTTTTCTAGAGGAAAATTATCATCATTCTTTCAAATGTTGTGTTATAGAATCACAGCAAGAGAGTGGCACCACTAGTAAAATGCTTTCTTTGCATTACATATAGTTCTTATACACTGATTGGTGGGTAGTTTTCACTTTTATAAGAAGTTGTTGATGTCCATTCCACTGTTAATATGCCAATTAAGCCATTTGGTTTTCTTCAGACTAAACAACCTCCTTTCGCTGCATGGTGTTCAAGGTAGGGCTCCTTCTCCAACTCATTTTAATATCTTTGTGGCCACATTTATAAGCTTTGTGAAGTATATAAGAAACCAAATTATTTTATATGGCCTTCAAAGAGCACATACTTTCAAAAATCTGATTTGAAGAAAACTATTATAATTCCTTTGGACTAGATCCACAGTGAAAGGACAACAGGGCCAAGTTGTTCCTGGTCTGGTGTGACTTCTGAAAAGTGAACATCTTTCTCGTTAGAGATCAATACTGTGTGCCTAAAGACATACCTATAGCCAGTTTTAGGTTCTACAGAAAGCATCCACACCCTGGTTGTACTCCAAGATGTTCTAGATACCCTGGGAAACACAGTTAATCCTAAGCAAAAGTTTGGGAACTGTCTAAGGCATTTTTTATATTTTTTTTTATATTTCCTCACATCTTCATTCTCTCCTGCATCATATGGTCTCCTCTGACTGTGTCACCAGTCAGAGGCTACTTTGAGCAATTATATTGAAAAAGGAAGTGCAAACAAAAGATGGCTAATTTCAGTGACTACATCATTTGCTGCCATACTTTGTAAAGGCAACTGTAATGAAAGAAGATCTATTGCTATGTTCAGAATAATAAAGCTTAGAAGTGGAATTTTAGACAGGTAAAGCAGGATTTACAGGCAGGTAAAGAAACACTTCAAGGTAGGGCTCCTTCTCTTTGTCCCTTCCACCTAAACTCATAGACTCTTACTTCATCTAGGCACACATTTAATGCCCTGCCAGGAGAGATACCTAACTGACTGAAGGTGTGGCTGATGTCTTTTGTCCCCACTTTTACACAGATTAAGGAAGTTACAGGGACACAGGAACTCCATTAACTCCCAAGTCATCTTCCTGAAGTTCTAGACACAGGAAAGATCCTGTTGCCAAAGAGTGATAGTGGAAAACCTGTGAGAACACTGATTAATTGTTAAGTTGAAATAGGGAATTGCCAGGATTTAAGAAACAAAGACCTTATA
The DNA here is from genome assembly GCA_020662805.1 of Glaucomys volans. Taxonomy (NCBI): domain Eukaryota; kingdom Metazoa; phylum Chordata; class Mammalia; order Rodentia; family Sciuridae; genus Glaucomys; species Glaucomys volans. The sequence goes on along the minus strand of JAJEJO010000940.1, from coordinate 370,109 downwards.
ACTCAATCAAGTGCACAAATTCAAGATGATGTTTTAAGTGCCAGTCTGGGTACAGGTATACATGGTTATTTGTGATGAAAATGGGAGGATTTTTTTTGGTATTGAGGGGTGGTTGCTTCACAGATTAAATTTTCTGAATTTATTCAATTTATTTATTTTATATATAATTTATTTATTTATTTATTTATTTATTTATTTATTTATTTTTCATTTCTCTAACTGTAATTAAGAAACTCAGGGAAACCTGAGCTTGTCCAAGAAAATGAGATTTATTAAGCATTTCTTTTATAAAAGCAGGCAGCAGATCACCAAAGGAAGGTTTATATGAAATAGAAGATACGGTCATTGTGAGGAAGGTTCACTTTGCTGTGATCACTAATTTTCAGCAAAATAGAACACACATATATGAAACAATTACACAAAGCAGATATTTTAATTACAGACAGGCAACAAGGGACAACAAAATCCTGCAATTCATTGTGAGCTAGTCCCCCAAAGCTGCCTAAGGCTGATAGAGTTTCTTCTCTGTGTATTCTACTTGTGCTGTTGGAGACTGATTTACAGGGTTTAATACCCTCAGGTAATAGGACAGGCTAGGCTGAAACTTTGAAGGTCATTCTATTTGGAAGTGTGGTGAGGCAGGGCAGGTATATAGCCTAGGCTACTTCTGCCAGTCCCTCATTATCTCAAAATGTTATTTTATTAGCATAATCTATAGCTATTTTTGAAAATTACAAGTGAGAAGGAGGGAGGAACCTTGACCACTCTAAGGCCACCCAGAGAACCTTCCTACAGAGACTATTTTTAAGATTAAAAATTGGTGTACATATAATAATGTGATGCAAAGGCACATGTAAAACTGACTACAATCAAATTTAAACTGAAAAGTTTTCTCAAATAGCTTCTAAAATGGTATTCATTTGAAATTATAGGAAATAGGGGTCTCACTGTAGGAAATGCTGTGATGATGAAAGGGGACTGCTTATGAGAAAGAGTAGTATTTCCAAAAATGCCATGCTGACATCTAGAAATTGAATAGTCTAATAGACACTATTCGATTATTCCTGTCACTATTGTACTTTATTTTTCTGCTGTCAAAATTCCAAGACAATGTGGTATGATGTAATGCACACCGAAGTAAGAATTGGGAAACTACATTTTAGAGTTTTTACAATTCAGTATCTTTGGTTCTTAAGCCAAGGACTAAAGTGTTAAAGAAACTTTCAGTGTTATAACTGTGATTTTGTGAATATGATTTAGATAAAAATACCTAAAATATACTGGCATGAATTCATAGACTATTAAATGAGTGTATTATGTTAAAGAGTCAAATGGTGAATTAATAAATTTTAAAATGTGTTCTATTTGTATTCTTTTTCTTTTTTTATAACTTTATTTTATTTATTTATTTATTTTTATGTGGCACTGAGGATCCAACCCGGTGCCTTACACATACTAGGCAAGTGCTCTACCACTGAGCCATAATCACAGTCTTGTGTTTTTTTGATGTGTCTAATAATCACTGGAGATTTCACTTGATATTGTAGTTTTCTATCTTTTGTCAAAAAAAAAAAACAACCAAATATGTCTTGTTACAAAGCTAAGAAAGGTAGAGAATAGATATTTAAGGCAATCTGAGCCATAGGTCCATCCTGGGAACTGAATCAACTCTATAAGTAGAGTATAAATCCTGTGTCAGGAGTATTAAAGAACATAAAGAAATGAAGAGATATTTTCCATGTCATTTTTCTACACAAAGTTGCTAGTTAGACTGGAACAAGGGCCTAGTTTGGCTTGCTCTTACCTTGGTAGGAAGAGCTGTAAGGACAGAGTGCTCCAGCAGCCCAGGTGGATCACTGCCGCCCTGCCAACCAGAAGTGGGTGAGCACATTACCTCCACCTTCAACACAGTGTGCCCACTGATGCTTGTTAGTCACAAAACAAGGAACTAACAGTTCCAGGATAAAGAGAATGACTACATGCCTAACACCACCCTTCCAAGATAATCACTTTAAAACATTGCTGAATTCCTTGTATTACATTTTAAAACAAATTTTTAGCAATTCAATGTAGCTTAATGGATAAGAGTTCAAGGCCAATTCGGAGTCCACTGCCTGGGTTCAAAATATGCTTAACCATTTGCCAGGAGCAAGTTATTTAATATTCCTGGGTGTCAGTTTTCTTGTCAGTAAAATGCAAATTAAATACTATGTGCCTCATAGGAGGGTGAGGAGGATAAAACCAACAATTAGTCAGAGTCTATCAATAGAATAATGGAAATTTATTAGTTATTTTTAGCATTATTTTATGTAAAATTGCCTCTTTTATATACATTTCTTTAATTAAACCCTCGGGAAGCTGGTGAATAATTACAACTATACTCCACCAGAATTTATTATTATTCATTTTCTCTATAGTCACAGATCAAAAATACTATTCCAGAAGCTTTCCAAAATTCCAATTGCTCTCAAAAGCATGTGTTTTTGTGTCTGTCATTCAATATTCTGTAAAGTCTAATTCTTTCTCTCTCTTGCCAACTTTGAACAAAATTGTAAAATGAGTGAAGTCAGTGAATATTAACCCTAACCCCATTATCTCATACTACAAGTTGTTAGTTTTAAGATGTTTCTCTCTGCCTGTCTTGGTTCTCACCAGAGAATTCCACCCAAGAACCTTCGAATGGTCTGGTGTAGACCTTTTGTTTTACTTTCTATTGTTATAAATGCATCTGGTTAAGTATCTCATTAAAACAAGGAACTACAAAACTCAAAATTTTGAACCTTTATATATACAACCATTGGAAATCCCCAAGGAATTTAGACCGTCCCTCAAAGCCCCATAAATATTTTCTAACTAGTGCTGCTGTCAGACAAACTTCAGATTTTATGGTATTTGTTAATTTTTATTTTTAATACATAATCTTTCATCTGTTCTAGCAAATAATTCATAGCAGTGAGTGGCTTTCACAAGTGAGAAATGATAACATCTCCAGGTTATCTCTTCCGATAGAAACAACATTAGATAAAAGAACACAGGATGATTTCAAAATCATGATAGGTGAAGGAATGAATGACAGATTTGGAATCTGGGAGCTTCTGGGGTCAATATAAATCTTTATATGCAAGCACCACTTATTCTATCAATGTGTCCAAAGAAATTACCTCTGATGTTAAAACATGTTCCTTGTTCCTATCAGCTCTACCTAGCATGATATTTTACACAGCTTTACAAAAGACACTGCTAAGACAAGCTAGTTTTAACTTGGTATAATTTTTTACTGCAACCAACTCTTATAGTGGATTTTGCTAACGTATGTCCTATATTAACACAGGCAAAAATCATTTTCATCATTTTATATAAGCTTCTGTAAAGAAATATTACCTGAATTTTTGTTTCTTTTTCACCTACAACTTCTTACCAATAGTAAAATTGATATGAAAAAGACAGAACTACAGAATGAGAAATATGATTCCTCCTCTGTTCTTCATATATTTGTTCAAAAATATTTATAAAATGAATATCACACACTAGGAACTGTCATTAGCACTAGAGATACACATATAAACAATGTATTCTCCTCAAAGTAGTTTATAACCTATTAATAGAAATAGAGAATGAACTCTCCATGAAAGAAAATAGCCCTGGGAGAACTCAGGAGTCCAATTAAGAAACTTCAGCAATACAATGGAGCAAAATATGAAGAATAACCACAGAAAAAGGATTAATGGGGAGACTGGAAAATCTAATATATCTGGAGATGCTAGGAATAAAGAAGGGTGGGGCCTATCAATATCAGCCATGTAGTGGTTGCCACCTTGGTTCCAGTGGCCTGCTCTGCAGAGGGTAATGGTGGATATCACCACTGAGGTAACCATGAGGTAACCAACTGCAATGGCTGCCATTGCTGGACCCCAACAGCAAGGAAAAAAAAAAAAAAGAAGAAGGAATTGTTGTTGTTCCACCCTGAATTGGGTCACCACATGCTTGCCTCCATGCATGACCTGCACCTTGGAGCTTTGGCTGCTTTGCACATGCCCACAATCCAAGCCCAGGTTCAGGTGTCAAATTGCATTTACCCTCAACCCAAACATCAGAGCTACCACTACTGCATGCTAACCCACTCTGATGACATAGTTACTCTGTATACACCCTGGTTGCCAGAGCTGCTGCAGCTCTTTATGTGCATGACAGACTACAGACCCAAACTCTACAGTTATTCCACAAACACACACATTTACTAATGCTGCAATGGGAGTACCTTCCCACCATGCACTAAAGTCACCACTTTTTTGGACTTCAGAGTTGCACCAAGAAGGATCTCTTTGGCCATGAGTACCCTTCTGAGGGAAAAGAACATTAGGGGAATTCCCAGCATTTTTCTTCACCAAAACCCACAATAGACCTTGCTGACTCTTGCATATACCCTCTTCCTTGGCTGTGCTCCTTATATTTATACTGATGGTAGCAGTAGTTCTGATGTCTGATTCTTAGCATTTGTGCATAGCCATGCATAGTCATGGAGTTAGTGTATGGCCAAAGCAGGTTCTTTGAATTAAAACTAAAGAATACTAATTAGTAACATAAAAATTTATGAAAGTATAAAATTTAACCAGGTACAAGTAAGTATGCAGTCAAACTCAGAATACCCCATTCTTAATGGTTGTATATAAATCACTGATAACTCTATTAGAAAGGTTAAAAGACAAAAGTGTTAAAAACAACTATAGCTATGTAAAAAGAATTAAATAGTATAAGGAGATATATTGCAGCATGGAATTATCAAATATGGGCAGTGCAGTAAAAGCATACAATTTTTTAATAGAAGTTAAGTTGTTCGTTTTAATTTACTTATTTATATATTTTTTACAGTCCTGGGCATTGAACTCAGGAGCACTAATTATTAGTTTTTAAAAGACTAATATCTATAAGATTTTTATGTAAACCTCATGGTAACTACAAAACAAAAACTTAACAAAAAAGAGGGAAGCACAAAGAGAAAGTAATCAAAGAATATCTCTCAGAAAGTCATTAAATCACAAAGAAGGCAGAACAAGAAAGAAAAAAAAGTCGAGAACACAATTAACAAAATGACAATGCCACAGTAATACAATCAAGACAGAAAGCAAAATCTGAATAGATCAATTACAATAAGGACACTGAATCAGATAAAACAATTTTCCATTGAAGAAGAGCCCAGAACCTGATGACTTCACTGGTGAAATTATCAAACATTTAAAGAATCATTACCAAACTTTATCAAATTCTTCTTTAAAAAATTGATGAGGAGTGAATACTTACAAATTCATCTTACAAAGCCAACATTACGTTGATAGTAAAACCATAGAAAGCAATAAGAGAAAAAAAATACATATAGGAAAATATCCCTAATGAAAATAGGTACAAATATCCTCAATATATTCTAGTCAAGTAAATAGAACGAAACATTTAAGAGGATCATGTACCACAATTAAATGAATTTATCTCTGGGATGCAAGGATATCCCAGCACTTCCAAGTAAAAAATGTGAATTATTACATGAATAGAAAGACAAAATTCATATAATCATTATCAATAGATACAGAAAAAATATTTGACAAAGTTTAATATCCTTTCCCAATAAAACTCAACAAATTACATATAGAAGGGTTTTACCTCAACACAATAAAGATTATCTATCTCAATTAATATCACACTCAATGGTGATTTTCTCTAAAGTGGGGAACAAACATGGTCACCCACTTTCTCTCTCTTGCCAATTCTATTCAACACAATGTTAAAAGTCCTAGTCAGAACAATTATGTAAGAATAAAAAATAAAAGGAATTATATCAGAAAGGAAAAAGGTAAATTATCTCTGTTTGCAGATGACATGATCTTATTTATAGAATACCCTCAAAAGCCACCAAATATAATTTCAGTGAAACTGCAAGGTCAAAAATCAACATACAAAAATCAGTTGCATCTCTATACATTAATAATGAACCCTCTGAAAAATAAAGTAAGGAAAAAACTCTTCTTTTGCAATAGCATCAAAAAGAATGAAATGCTTAGGAATAAATTTAACAACAGAGATGAAATATCTCCACACTGAAAATTACAAACACTGAAGAAAGAAATTGAAGAAGATGCAAATAAATGTGAAGATATCCCATATTAATGGGTCAGGAGTATCTATTTTGTCAATAATCTATATTATCCAAAGTGAGCTACAGAATAAATGAATAACTATCAAAACCTGAATAGCATTTCACACAGAAATAGAAGAAACAATACTGACATTTATTTGGAAACACAAAGGACTCAGAAGAGCTATGGCCATATTAAGAAAGTAGAAAGAAGCTGGAAATATCAGCATCATGCTTCATGATTTCAAATTCTGTTACACATGGTACTGGTATAAAATCAGACATACATTCCATTTAAATGGAATAGAAAGCACAGACATACATATAGTCAACCAAATCTCCAAGGACACACAATAGTGAAAGCTTAGTTTGTTCAATAAATGATGGCAGGACAACTGGACATCCACATGTAGTAAAATAAAATTGGCTCCTTATCTTACACCTACACAAAAATACTAAAAAAGGATTAAACATTGAAATACAAGACATCAAACTGTTAAACTTCTATATTTAAACATAGAGGAAAAGCTCTATTACAATGATCTTTACAGTGATTTTTTTGGATGTGACAACCAAGAGCATACATAACTAAAGCAACAGTAAATGGAACTAAAAAATGACTACACAGCATAAGAAACCATCAACAAAATGAAAAGTCAACTCAGACATGGGAGAAAATATTTGCAGACAATGTATTTGCAAATATCCAAAATATTTATGGACGTCAACAATTCAGTGGAAAAAACAAGTAACAAATAAACCAAACAACCTTGCTTAAAAATGGACAAAGGCAAATTATATTGTTATATTGTGTACGAGTCTGAATATATAACAACAAATCCCATCATTATAAACAACTATAATGCACCAACGAAAAATGTAAACAAAGATGGGGAAATAACATTTTTCAAAGAAAATATAAAAATAGTTAATAGGTACATAAAAAATGCTGAGCATCACTTCATCAGGGAAATAAAATCAAAATTACAATGAAATATCACTTCACACATGTTAGGTTGGCTATTCTCAAAAAGTGAGAATTTTACAAGTGTTAGTGAGGGTGTGCAGAAGAAGAAACTCTTGTATGTTGTTGGTGGAAATGTACATTGGTACAGAAATTATGGAAAATAGTATGGAGATTATCGAAGATATCAAAATTAGAATTATATGATCCAGCAATTCTAGTTCTGGGCATATATCCAAAGGAAATAAAATCTCTATCTTGAAGAGACATCTGCTCTCCCATGTTCATTGCAGCATTATTCACAATAATCAAGATATGTACAAACCCTAAGTGTTTGTTGACAGATAAAGAGAGAAAATGAAATATTGCATAAATCTTATCATTTTATCAACATGGATAAACTTGGAGGACTTTATTCTAAGTGAAATAAACCAGACATAGAAAAAAATCTCTCTTATCTGTGAAATCTAAAAAAGTAAACTTATAGAAACAAAGTGGTTACCAAGGGAAGAGGAGTGGGTAAAATAGGAAGATGTTGGTCAAAGGACACTGGCTATAAGATGAATAAATTCTGGAGAATTATTGTATAGCATGATGACTATAGTTAATAATAAGGTATGAATACTTGAAATCTGCTGAGAGAGTAATCTTGAATATTCTCATCATGCACACACACAAAGGTAAGTAACTATGTGATGTTAACTAGCTAGATCATGGTAATCATTTTGTAATGTTACGTATATAAAAACATTCATTATATCTTACCAAAGCTGAAGTAGAGTACATACAACAAATAATCATGTAAGAACAGAAGGGTGCCAAAGTATTACAGGCATTCAAGCAAGAATCATTCATTCAGATTGAAGGTGCTAAAGAAGTTTTCCAGAGCAGGTGACTTTCACTGAGTTTTATTGGTTTGGGTGGGGAGGAAAAGGGAAGGGGATAAAGAACTAGTAAGAAATTAGGCAGAAAAAGTGGCATCTCATTCAAGGAACAAGATAACAGAACATGGGCAAATAATTGCATTGTCTGTGAGAGGAAATAAAATTGTTTAGGTTCTAGTACCCCTTCAGATGTTCTGTTTTTTGTTTTTTTTTTTAAACTTTAACATTATTTCATTATATAACACATACTTCTTTTAGAAATTTGTACCAACACTGAGAAGAAATAAAAGCCATCCTTCCAATTATTTAAAGCATCCTTCAACTTTATAACATCAAATCTTCAAGGATAAGAAGACTTTGATTCTTAATTGGGTTAAAGTAAGACCACATGTTGTATTTCTGTTAATTGTTTAATTTAATTTTATTTGTACTATTTAGATATCCATGACAGAACGTATTTTGACATATTATACATACATCGAGTATAATTTATTCTAATTAGGATCCCATTCTTGTGGTTGTACATGATGTGCAGTTTCACTGGTGGTGTATTTATACACGAACATAGGAAAGTTATGTCAGATTCACTCTACCATCTTTTCCATTCCTATCCCTCCTCTCTTCCCTCCATTCTCCTTTGTCTAATCCACTGAACTTCTATCCCCACTCCCCTTATTGTGTGTTAGTATACACATATCAGAGAGAACATTTAACCTTTGCTTTTTGGGGATTGGTTTATTTCACTTAGCATGATAGATTCCAGTTCTATCCATTTAACAGCAAATGCCATAACTTCAGATGTTCTAATATAGGTTATGGAATGAGGAACACAATAGAATGGGAACTAATATTCATTTAATGTCCATAGATAAATGAATTAATCATGCAACAGTGGAAAAAGTATCAGCAGAGTTGTGGACCAGTCTCATCGTCATTGCTCTCATTGTCCCCCCTGCCTTGGCCTTGTTTCCTTCCCCTTCACTCTGGGGACTTTGGTCTCCACAGAGATTTACAAACTTAAGTGCCATCCTTGGTAAATATCTCTCTTTAGCATTCTCAGTAGCATGTGGAATTATCTCAATCTACAAAAAGAAACAGAAACAAATCATAGGGGCTGCAAATCCCTAGAATTTTATCATGTTGCTTTCATTCTCTGCACTATGTGGAATCTTTATAAATACATGGGATCATATTTAATATGGTTGTTGGTTCTCCCTAAATGTTAAATGTTAATGAAAGGAGATGGTGTGGTGCAAGAACAAGAAAGTAATAAATTAGAGCCCAGCTGGTTTGGATTTCATTAGAAACATGGGTAGAAAGTGACTACTCCTCATCAAAATAGGAAATGTAAGGGTTACTTAAAATTTTTAGAAAGTTTTCAAACCTAGATTCTTTAAAAATGCACATGAAAAAATAGTTTTCAGATGTCCTTTACCTTGTCTCTGAGAACATAAAAATGGGTTTCACTTGGAATTTGGATTTTTAAACATTTCTCTATGATTATGTTAAAATGTGAAGATTTACTAATCCATTGTTTTAGAAGGTCTTTTAGTCAGGTAATGAATAGCACATGGTACTGAAAATATATATACATTTTAATTTTGGCTTTTCTGAAGCCCCATTGTTCACTCCAGCCCCCTTTACTGAGACTCCTTGCACTAAACGCCTCTGGTTGCATTCCACTCCAGACAAAGGCATGTTTTAGGGATGTACCTCTCACAAAGAGGTATTGATGGACCAGGAATCAGACTTTGGACAAATGCACATTTCATTATAACACAGCCTGATTGTTAAAGCTCTTCTTATTGAAAAGAATAAAAATTTCATTAGTCATCACAGAAGCACAGCACAAACTCCTCCTCCTTTTCCCCACAATGCACAGAAAGAATGGCAGTTTTCAGCTTACCATGGAACATTTGGGACCTTGGTCCTTCCCTTCTTGTGTTCTAATTACACTGAGAAGTATTTTGGTAATAATTATAGAATTATTATTGTAAGTTTAAATCAAATTTTATAAACATCATTGTTAAAAAAAAATAAAGCTCAGCAGTCACAGGCAAATACTTCTGAAGTTATGAGTAGCCTAGAGGGGTGGCTCTTCCTTGTTCAGGGGCTTAGGACCATTCTATGGGATTATTAGGGATTTATAAGATCATTCTGAGACTTGCTAAGAAAAGACAAAGGTGCTTTAGAAACTATGAAGTCTATACAAATTTAAAGGATTGCATTAGCGATCCTCATTGCCACACCAGCTTTGTTTTAAATGTCTTTTCAACTTTTGGGAAATATGTAACTGATCACTGTCCTAAGTGAAAAACCTGAAAGGGGAAAGGTCTAGATACAATGAGATTACTAATCTGAGGATCAAAAGTCCTGATATTAATTAAGTGATGATATTCAATGAGTTAAGTAACCTGTTGAAAGTTCAGCAAATCTAAGTAGCAAAAAAGGTGAAGGTAAGACTAGCTGAGGACCATAAGCACAGGACAACATAGCACTTACACCAGGGCAAGGATTGCTAATTGATCATATAAGTGTTTTTGGCAGAGACAGGTTCCAGTCTCAGAATCTTTGCCAACATCCCACCCCAAGCAGAGTTAGCTCTCTAAGTTTAAACCTTTGGGACTAGAGATAATCTTTGAGGTTTCCTTGTCATCTGTGACAATAGAAAAATCACATCTGCTCTACCCAAAATCCTCCAATGGCTCAACTTTTAATTCAGAGTTAAAGTCAAAACTTTAGATAGCCTATTTTAATTTTTGACAATACAAAAGGGTCCTGAGACCAAAATTTTGGAGTCTGATATAAGGCAATGATTTGATAATGTGTATTCTCTTCATTCAAAGCATATTATGGTCTCTCAAACTTCTGGGTGGCTTATTTTCTCTTTTTGTTTATTTTGTCCACCTGCATTTAATTTGAGAGGGAATTAAGAATTGCGGGGTGTGGGGAATAGCTCACATGTGAGCCAACTCACTTGTATTACTTATGCTTCCCTACCATCTACTTCCACGTCTCAACCTGCTCCAGTCTCACTGCCTGTTCTTCCTACACATGAGCATGCTCCTTTCTTGGAATCTTTGCAACAACTGTCCCTGCTGCTCAGAATGCTGTTATCCACAACATCCACATGCTAACTCTTCTATCTCCTTCAACTCTTTACTAATCTTAACCTTTTAGTACACTACACAGAGGTTGAAAAACTAAAATGTAATGACAAAATCTGGCCCACTACCTATTTTGTATAGCCACGAGTTCAAAACAGTGTTTATATTTTTAGTTGAAAAACTAAATATCAAATGAACAATCATATTCTGTGACACACAAAACATCTATGAAATTCAAACTTCAGTGTTCATTAAATATGGTTTTATTGGAACATAGCCATACCCACTTGCCTGAGTCTCTTCCTGCTACTATAATTAAACACCTTAGTCTGGATAATTTATAAATAATAGAAATTTATTTCTCAGTTACAGAGGTCAAGAAATCCAAGATCAAGACAGCCAGCAGATTCTGTGTCTGAGGGCCTGTTCGTCGTAGATGGTGGCTTGATACTGTATCTTCACATAGCAGAAGTGATGGAAGGACCAGGCAGTACTCTGAAACCTCTTTTATAAAGCCATTCATATCACTCAAAAGGACAGAGCCCTTATGGCCTAATCACCACCTTAGTGATTCCACCTCTTATTAACGTGACCTTGGGGATTAAGCCAAACATATGAATGTTGGAGGGATACATACATTCAAACCAAAGCACCGTTTGTTGGAAGAAGGGAATTCCAGGCATAGAAGAGAGCTAGCACAAATCACCTTAGGAGGGAAATATTCAGCCAATTCATCAACAGTGCTGTTTTACATGTAGTTAGAATAATAGAGGAAAGAGGAAAAGTTGTGGAATCACAGTTGGAGCTTGAATCACCTGCTCCTCAATGTAACAGAAAGTTCTGGAGATTACTTCCATTCCCAAATGCAAGAGTTTAATTCAACGTTCTAGAAAACTTGAAACTCTTGCTCTACCTAATTATGTAATTTATTTATTTAATCAATCATCAAACATTTGTGAACAAATAACAAGAACAAAGGCTTCAAGAAATTTAACCCACAGGAGAGCTCAGAAGCTACGTCTAATGTAAACAGGGAAAGAGCACGTCTAGCTGGACAAATCTGACAGGGTTTTGGAGTAGAGTTGGCATTTGAGCTCAAGTAGGTGGGTAGGATTTAGGCCTATAAAATATGATGATGTTCTGGAAGCCCAGTAGATGTTCTAGGAAACAAAAGAAGAAAAGCATAGAGATAAGTCATTCAGGTAATAGTGTATCATTTGAAATTCTTATTTTAAAATGACTTTGAGTTTTAAAGTTCAACAGATCACAGCCAAAGCTAAATGTGACCTTGTCACATTTTTGTTTCCCACTTGCCTTAGCAAGAAATTACACTAGAATTCTGTAAGACACATCACAGTTCTTGAAAATGTATTGAGCAGTAGAGAAGATGGGACTAGTGGGCCATTCTTCCTAATCTCACCATATAGCCTTGTTGGGTCTTTTGCTTCCATATAAAGTGAATCAGGGGAGAGGAAAGGCTGGAAGAGTGAGAGCCAGTAACTACAGAGTTCTACAGGGTTCCAAGGGATTGCTAAGGCTATGGGTTACAGGGCAGCATGTTGCTCACTTACCCTAATAAACTAATAAGTGATATATGGGAAATGAAAACAGACTGGTTTGTATAAATTTGGTTAATCTATTCTCAGTAGGTAACATGATTTGCATCTGATGGTCTGTGATACACCTGGATTCCCAAATGTGGTGATTAGGTTATAAACTTCATCTATTTCCTTTTTAAAAATTATCAGCCCATCTATAAAGGAACCTTCCTAAATCTTAGCACAGAGCCCCTTCAATGATTCACACAAAATCATTTCACAAAGTAATCTATGCATTTCATCTATAATATGACAAATTTTCAGAGGATTTTAATTGTAATATTTCAGGCTGATCAATGTGTGATCAACAAATTAAAAGGACCTAAACTTTGATTTCTTATCAGGGAGGGAGATGGAAATGGATGCCAATAGATAAAATGACTCAAGACAACACAAGGTTATCTTTATAACAGAGGCATGGGGTCTTAAATTCCTAAGTAATAACTCTTTTCTATTTAAACAATTGTCAATCTTCCACCCTCTTACAATTGTCAGTTACCTATTATATATCAAATAATTAATAATGAATAGGGTTGATATGATGTGTGAACATATTTGGACAAGAGAAAGATTTTAAGATTCTATAATCTTTTGAGTTCAGTAGTAAAGGGACACAGTTTCCATGAGCATTAGTTGTCTAGATTTTCTTTAATTCTGTCAGTGACAACAACATTCTTCCATTTATTTATCCCAGGTATGTTTACTGAGGACTGTTGTGTAATGGCTACTGTGCTGGAAGTTAAGATTCAGAAAAAACATAACCAGAGTCCCTGCATCCCTGAACTATTGAAAGGTAACCAAAGACTATAATACAAATGGTAAAGAAACTTCTGGGGGCTAAGAAGTACAAATCTCAGGCTTTGGGTCTTAGGGCTGGCTTCCTGGAAGGAACATTATATGGGCAAGGACATAGATGGGCTTGGTAACTGTGAACATGGAAGAGCCTCATAGGTGTGAGAGTACAGCTCTTTTCAGGAATGCTGTGATGGAGTACTAAGATTGGGATCCCTGCACACCTAATCTAAATCATGCGACTCTCTAATGTTCTTTTGATATTCCCTTTCCTTTTCCTATGAAACTCTTAGCATAGCATGTGATTCTACATTTCTATGACTTTTTAAAAAATTCTATTTCCCCACTTTCTGTTTTGTTCACTGTCGCATTGTTGTGGCACGTGTTGGGCAATAAATATTTGTTGAATCAATAAAAAAAGAACTAATGGTTCCAAAATAAGGGAGGGGATTAGCAGGAAAGACTCCAGTTATCCAGGAGACAAATAAAATAGGGAATTCTTAACTATAAGGAATTCTTCACTTCATCCTAAGGGTAGGTGAAGATGGAGAAGAGCTTACGGCTATGGTTTATACTTTAGAAGGATGGTTTTGATTTCAATGTAAAGAACAGATTAGAAAAGAGTCAATCTGTCACTTGCCAGAGTGAACTGGGATTACACCATGGGGCATGGTATGAGAAAACAGGAAGATGGTGATTGGTTGGCTAAGGGAGTGAAAAATAATGAAGTCCACCACTATGATCCATATGTTTATGCATTGGACAGCTAGATGAATCATGAAGAGAAGAATGCTTTGTCCTTGTTTTTGGTTATGAAGGAAGAGATGATATATTCAACTTTGAATATATTAAGTTTAAAATGCCTATGGGTCAACTAAGAGATATCCAGGAGAAAGTTGGAAATATACCTCTGAAGTTCATAAGAAAAATCATGGTCAGAAATAATGATGTGTAGGTCATCAAAAGATAGGTAATAATTAAAATTGTTTTTCATTTCTGGAGCTCTCTGAAAGGACTCCTTAGAAAACCTGCTTCCATTGTCAAACTCTTAAGGACTCTTTTAGGCTGACTTTTAACCAACCCATGAATTGAGAAATTAATTACAGAGGCAGTTTATAAATCTGAAAAGTAGAATTGTCATCTTTTCAGATATCATAAGGGCCAATTTGATGGGAGAAGCAGAAAAGTGACAGGTGGATTCTATATGTCTTTACACACCAGTACAAAGTTCACTTAGATATCAGGTAATCTATCTATTACCTAAATAGGTTTGTTCACTTTCACAAATCTATCTAGGTAATAGATTTGTGCCACTAGTTTTCTTTGGGTCTTTGACTAAGAAACACACCAAGTAGACAGTGCCATCCTAAAATACTGAACCCATCATATCACGTAGTATTTACCTATTCAGTTGCCTTCCACCTCAAACTTAAAGTGCTTTTCTGATGGACACACCTTAACAGCAGAGCTTTATGCGCTGCTTCTTAACAGTGAACTTTCATTTTAGTTATGCTGTGACCTGTGTAGAGAGGAGGAACATGTGCCTGAATATGCTTTGTCTGATTGTTTTATTATGCCAACAATGCTTTAAAAAGCAGTTTTACTAGCAGGTGTTCTGTTTAGTTGAAATACAGCACCTTAGCATGAGTTGTCTTTCATCCAATTTCTGGCATTTATTTGTCTTGTTACCTTTACCCTACAGCACTGAGATCAACAACAAAAGTCCATACAAAGTATACAAGTAGAAATGAGGAGGGAAAGATGAACTGATGTGTGTGCTGGGCATTATAAGTTATAATATTTTTGAAAAGGTTTAAAATAATAAGGATGGGCTTGCCATTTTGCCAAGTAGACCTAACAGAAGGAACCACACAATCAAAGGCAAAACATGATTAAGTGAAATATTTTTTAAAATTTACAGGTAGGATGGTGGTAAGTATGTAACATCTGCAGCAATGGTGAAATTCTCCATGTACCATGGAAAGGGTTTATACTTACCTTAGGCAATAGGGAGTCAGGAAAGTGTTTGAGGCCACAGAAAAATATAATCAGGCTTTTGTTTTAGAAAGAGCAACTTGCAATAGTAGGATTATGGATTTGAAGGAAAAAACAACAACAATAACAACAACCAAAAAAACAGGGCATTTTGATGGCATTGTTATTTACGCAAATTTAGACTTTACCATACTACTGAAACCTCCATTGACTGACATATTGAACCATAACCTCCTGCTCTTTCTAGTCTCCTAGCAAACACAGAACTCATTCTATTCAGAACCAATACTCTCAATCTTTTTTCTTTGCCCAAACCTTCTAGGCTTCCCTTCTATCCCTGTTCAACCTAAAACACATGATCAACATTTCAATCTTGCACTCAGTGACACCTCAGAATCCTTCTGCCCCTTCACCTGGTTCCAACCTATCTTCCAATCCTTATTCAAGATACACTCAACTAAATACACCTGTCCCTTGGCTCCAAAGACAGCACCTTTTTTACCCATTAAAGTCCTCATCTGTTTATAAAGCCATTTAAAACCATCTCTTAATGATCTTTCCTTTATTACCAAGTGAAAATAATTCTGCAGACATCCCACATAATATTTCACTTTTACATCCTTCTGTCATTTATTTTGTTGAGTAGTCTATTTATTATTTGTAAATCTATTTCCTCTAATAGGAAAAATGAAATGAGCATTGTTGTTTAAAACATGTATTGATAATCCCTGGCTTCCACTGCTATTCTTCAAACTTGATAAATGGGTATGTTAGGTAAAATACCATGTATACTTTTTACCACCTATTATCTAAATATATACAAATGTAGATTATGTATAATTGGACTCACAAATTAATTACAAACATAATTACAACCCCTTAAAGAATTAGCATTATATGACAGAAAATACTGTCTTACTGACATCAAATCACCAGTTAGACTTAATGATAAAAATATATATTTTAAATGTTTGTTTTTCAATTTCAATACTACTAAAACTTTTTGAGCAATTATTATGCACAAATTACTATTCTAAGTTTTTTTAATGAATCATTAATTTAATCTTAACAATAATCCTATGAAGTAGAAATAATTATCATCTTCTCTTAGCAGAACAGGAAATAATACAAAGATATTCCATAACTTGTCTAGTAAAGTTATCTAAACCCAAGAGAACTAAGATTTGGACCTAGGCATCCTGATTCTAGAGCTTGAGCCTTTGACTAAGACGCTTTATTCAATCACTATTTGCTAAATCTGTGTAATCAAATATCCTACTGAACCAAACTACTCACAAGAAATCCACAAATGATAAATTGATGAGGTGTTAAATGGTAACTTCATAGGACTGTCTTGTTCACTTAAGAAAAAGTATCATAAAAATTATAAAATCTATAGGAAGAGAAAATTTATCAGATGATTACTAGAATACAGAACAAAAATATTTTTGCACATTAAAAATATTTTTAATTCACAGATGAAGTAATTCTGCAAGATGATTCTAGAACATGATAGAGGAGAATTTTCAATAAGTTTTCTTACA
This sequence comes from Glaucomys volans, assembly GCA_020662805.1. Classification (NCBI taxonomy): domain Eukaryota; kingdom Metazoa; phylum Chordata; class Mammalia; order Rodentia; family Sciuridae; genus Glaucomys; species Glaucomys volans. Next base: position 353,101 of record JAJEJO010000940.1, on the reverse strand, counting down.
CTTACACTAATTTTACTTGTGTTGTGTCTAGATTGGATCCAAACCAGCAAAATATCCAATTACTATAAAAATATAATCTGACTACTAAGGAGTCCATACTACCTTGTATTTTTGATTCAATTATCCTCCAATTTTTCTTTATTTGTACTGCTAAAAGCTTTTCTTCCCACAGCATCCTGTTATTTGATCTTCATTTAATGAAATGCACCTATGAACACAAACATAAATGTGGGCATTGAAACTGAGTTATGGTACTAGGATAAAAGGATGCCATTCAAAAGCTATAGAATGCACTAAATCCATCATAATTTCTCATGTATTACTGTAGAATACCAAAGAATACATACAAGTTGGAGAATGTCTAGCCTAGATGAAAAACAGGCCATCCCCACAAAATACACCCACTCATAACATCATAGAAGCCATAGTAGAAGCAAGACAAGCAGAAGGAAATGAGGGTCAAAAGAAAGTGAAATCTATTTAAACACTAGAACACAGCTTAATCAATTACTCACATCCTTAACATCTTACCCCCAAATGACTCAAGGAATGGACAGAAAGAAAAGTTGCTCGAAGTACACAAAACAAAGACTTTAAAATCCTTCAGATTCACACTAAGAGCCCATGCTCAGCACTGAATTGTATGTTTGATTTTTCCCAGCTTAGTGCTCCCCTTCCCCAAGGTGAAGGAGGAGGGGTGTTAGAGTCCTCAAAAGTACTAGAGTTTAAAGTGTTTAATAACAACTAGTTTAAAGGTGAGCTAGGGAGAAGATAGGAGTAGAAGACAGAGTATGTATGGGTTGGGTGAGGGATTGAGTTAAACTCTGAAGGAATGGAAACTAGCCATCAACTCATGTGACTTGAGTCAAATCAGTTACTTTCTGTTCATTAGTTTTCTATCAAATGTGGCAGTTGGACTGGACCAGAGCTCTCTGCTGTCCCGTTCTTATTTAAAGGCAATTGTGAGATGACTGCAGATCATGATGGATTTTTCCTGGCATGGAGCCACAGTGACAGCGTGATATCTATGTTGTTGGGTTTCATCAAGGTGTTTGTTAAGTAACCCTCTGTCTTCTTGAATAGGGTTGAAGAGGTAACCTCTCTGTGTTCTACTGCCCTCAGTGGAATCTATATTGTGTTCCCATACAAGTTTTTTAAGAAGGTGGGGTAGTACTTTTTCCACTTAGGAACAAGTTGCTTCACTTTTAATTTTAAAGGGCTTAATGGAGAGCAATAGTAGGCTTAAATCAGGAAAATCAATTTTAAACCCACACCCTGAAAATTCATCTTTCAGGGAAATAATGTTTCATCACATTAGTAAAGTGGCAGTGTAAAGTGGTAGTAAATCTTATTAAGATAATAACTAGTCATTTGCATGTTAGTCTTTATTTCACAATATAAGAGTACAAATGCTTCCATGTCTGTTCCTCTATTTATCTATCTATGGATGATTAATTTTATATATAGACTTGAATGGTCTAAGGGATGTCCAGATAATTGGGAAACTTTATTTCTGTTGATGTTTAGCATGAGGGTGTTTGGAAGATATCAGCATTTGAATTGATGAACTGAGAGAAGCATGTAGGCCTCTACACCATGGATGGGTTCATCTGATCAGTCAAGGGCCCAAATGGAATTAAAAAAGCAGAGCAAGGGTAAATTTACTCTCTCTGCTTGAGCTAAGACATCTACATTTTTCTACGTTCAGACATAAGCACTCTTGGTTCTCTGGCTTGTGGACTCAGAACAGAATTTACACATCAGTCCTCTAATTTTCAGAGGACTCTGATTAAATGACACCACTGGGTTTCTTGGTTCTGCTATTTGCAAAGAGCAGATCATGGGACTTCTCACCCTCCATAACCATGGGAACCAATTCCTATATCACCTTTTACATACATCTATGTATATCCTACTGGTTTTGTATCTATGAGAACACTGAGAAATATGAACATACGCACATACATACGGATACTTTGGTGTGGTTGTTGATGGTATTTAAAGATAGTATGAGTTAAAGAATGTCAAAATTATCAATTCCAAATAATAGAAACTCATCTCTTTGTCCTATATATTTAGAAATTCATCAAATGTGAATGGCTGCCGGGCGCGGTGGCACATGCCTGTAATCCCAGCACTTGGGAGACTGAGGCAGGAGGATCGCGAGTTCAAAGCCAGCCTCAGCAACTTAGCGAGGCCCTAAGCAACTCAGTGAGACCCTCTCTCTAAATAAAATACAAAATAGGGCTGGGAATGTGGCTCAGTGGTGGAGTGCCCTGGGTTCAATCCCCAGAACCAAAAAAAAAAAAAAAAAAAAAAATGTGAATGGTTCTTTCCTTAAATAACCTGAAATAGACACTTATATATCAAATTTAATAAACCTCCAAACGATGTGTTTTTAAGAATCACCAGAAGCTTTTATTAATAGAACCAATGTTTAAATAAATAAATAAACCAAAGTTTGGCCATTATTCTTGACTTAAAGTGGCTCAAAACCTTGGCTGCACATTCAAGTCAAAATGGAGTTTTAAAAAAAAAGTAAGCATTGTTGAGTCTGCAATGTGGTTTGGATATTTGGATTTTTATTAATGTTTGCAGATGATTCTCTTTTGCAGATGATATTGAGAACTGCTACTCTAGGATATGAAGCCAGAAATGATCTGTTTGACAAAGTTCCCACGTGACTCTTATCATTAGCCAAGTTTCAATTATCTATTTCTAAAATATCTTCCAAAGCTACATGGATTTAATTATGTTCTAGAATCTGACCCCACATTTTACCTGTCTCCTGGTTCACACTCACTCTGATGCACCTAGTGTGCAGAGGGAAAAGGAAGGAACCATTTGGAGCTGTGGGGTGGGGGCCAGCAACTGAGAAAGTTGATTCCTTGCAAATTCTAGTTTGGCCCAAAATACAGGCCCAGTAAACACGTGCTACATGACATAGAGAATCCTTAAGTGACCAGAAAATCAAACATGGAGAGAACTTTACACAAGGGATTCCTGGTTGCAGAAACCCACTGGGCTCTACCCCTCCCTCTCCAATCTGACAGCTTGTAGGACTGGCTGGGAGAGACACATCTGGCTAGAAACTTGGAAAGGTGGGGGTGGGAGAAATTATTTGGAGACTGAACCTGAGATCAGGAAATGTGGGGTCTGCAGATGACTTAGGGGACTAAGAATTGGCTCCCCAACCACATGAGTGGAACCTAGGGAAGTCCTGAGGTAAAAAGTCCTTCAGCGAAGACCAGCAGGTACTGGGTGCTGGAGGTGTGCTGATTTAAAATCTCCAGACAAATTGGCATTCAGCGAAGAACCTGGAGGCCTCCCAAGGTGAAACCCTGCCTCCAGGAATTCCACCCATGTGATTACCTCTCACTCCAACAATCCAGAAGGTGAAGCATCACCCTCCAGACAATCCACCTAAAACTGCTGAGAAGCTGAGAATATTTTGAACTTCTGTGGAAAGACTTCTTTAACTTTTCATCAAGATTTTTTAAATTCTGTTTCATTGTTTGTGACCTTAATTGTAAGTGGACATTTATACAATTTCCTATTTTTTTTCTTGCTTCTCATCTCTAGCATTTTTGAAGCCAATTGTTTTACATGGATTAGTTTTTTTGTGAACTACGATGTTTGATTAGTATATTTTAGTTTTGTTTTGTATTCTTTTATTTTAATTTTTAATTTTTCTACTTAAATTTTTGCTTTATATATATTTTCTCTCCTGTTTCTCTTGATTCTCTATTTTCTTCTGCTAACAGCCAAACTCTATTGTTCTCTCTTTCACTTTTCCTTTAATCTTTTACTTCTGTCTTCTCTCCTACTCCCTCATAATCATCACATCCTATATCACTTCTGTTCTCTCCCTGCCTACCATTTGAAAATGTAAACCGTTTTGCAAATTCACTGTTTTTATTATAAGCATAACTGATCATATCATTTCTGATGATATCATTTATTGTGATAATTAACATTTTAGACATCACAGTAGGAACTATGTGGTTTAGTGCTGTAAATTATTTGCATTGGTTATTATTACTTGTCTTCCCCTAAATAGTGAGGTACTGAAAACCTTCAGGGACACCAGAAGTCCACAGGGTAGAAACTCTATTGCATTAAATCCATACTGTTAGATGAGTAGACACACAAACAACATGAAAAAGCAAGGGAACAAATCACCCCAAGCAAGCCAAGATACTCCAATAACAGAATCCATCCATACCATGGTGGAAGAAGTGTCAGAGGAGTTTAGAGTGTACCTATGTAAACTGATCTGCAATTTAAAGGATAATGTAAAAGAGCAAATACAGGTAGCAGAAGATCACTTGAATAAAGATATAAGATTAAAAACTAAACTAAACTAAACAAAAAAACCCCTAAAGCCCAGACATCCTTCAAAGGAAGGAAATAATGAACAAAATTACAAATTCAATAGAAAGCATCACCAACAAACTAGACCACTTGGAAGACAGAATCTCAGGCAATGAAGACAAAATATATAATCTTGAAAATAGAGTTGACCATGGAGAGAAGATGTTAAGAAACCTTGAACAGAACTTCCAAGAATTATGGGATAATATGAAAAGACCAAATTTAAGATTTATTGGGATTGAAGAAGGTGTGGTGATACAAACCAAAGGAATGCACAATCTTTTCAATAAAATAATATCAGAAAATTTCCCAAAGCTAAAGAATGAAATGAAAAATCAAATACAAGTGGCTTACAGGACCCAAACTGCGCAAAATTACAACACACCCATCAAGGCATGTTATAAGGAAAATACCTAGCATACAGATTAAGGATAAAATTTAAAAGGCTGTTAGAGAAAAATATCAGATTACATATGGGGTAAACCAATTAGGATCTCAGCTGATTTCTCACCCCAGACTCTCAAAACTAGAAAGTCCTGGAATAACATATACCAAGCTCTGAAAGAAAATGGATGTTGACCAACAATCCTATATCCAACAAAATTAAGCTTCAGATATGAAGATGAAATAAAAACCTTCCATGATAAAAAAAAAGTTAAAAGAATTCACAACTAGAAAGCCTGTCTTACAGAACATTCTCAGCAAAATATTCCATGAGGAGGAAATGAAAAAAAAAAACAAACAAAAAACCAACAACAACAAAGAAAACCAACAAAGGGAGGAACTACACTAAAGGAAAGGCAAATCAAAGGAGAAATTAAGTCAAGTTAAAAACCAAAAATAAACCAAAATGACCTGGAATACAAATTATATCTCAATAATAACCCTGAATATTAGTAACCTAAACTTATCAGTCAAAAGACATAGATTGGCACTTTGAATTAAAAAACATGACCTAATGATGTGCTATCTCCAAGAGACTCATCTCATAGGCAAAAACATCCACAGACTGAAGGTAAAAGGATGGGAAAAAACATATCACTCACATAGATTGCATAAACAAGCAGGGTTTTCTATCCTCTAAAATAGACCAAATTATGTAAGCTATATAATTGTAATTATGCAATTGTAATATTATCCTAATACATTTCTAGCATCTATAGTACTGTTTGATTACTCCCTTTCCATTGATTTTTTATTGCTTTTTTCTTGATTAAACTTGTTAGATTTTTATCAACTTCTAGCTTTATTATTTCTTTTCTATTTCACATGTTTCTGCTCCTACTCTTATTTTTTCTTTCCCACTACCTACTTTGAAAATAATTTGTTAATCTTGCTTCTTTCTAATACAAATACTTTGAGTTATAAGTATGCATCTGAGTACTATTTCATTTCAGAGTTTTTGATATTTTAAGCTTTTATTATCACTTAGTTCAAAGCACTTTTTTAAAAAAATTTTTTAGTTGTAGGTGGACACAATGTCTTTATTTTATTTATTTATGTTGTGCTGAGGATTGAACCCAGTGCCCCCTCATGCAAGTGCTCTACCACTGAGCCACAACCTCAGCCCTTGCAAAGCACTTTTTATTTACTTTTCTTTGCTTTCTTCTTTGATCTGTGAGATATTTATAAGTGTGCCATTTAATTTTGAAGTAGTTGTGACGTGGGGATTTGGTTTTATATATCTTAAGGAGATTGATTTCAAATGTAATAAATCTTGCAGGAAACATAGTCTGAATAATTTCAAAATTTTAAAAATTTTTCAAAGCTTATTTTATGACAGAATATAATCTATCTTTATTGATTTTCTACTTGTCTTTTTTTTATATATTTCTTAATAAATAACAAATAGGTCAAGGTGGCTGATAATGTTGTTACGCCTTCTATATCATTACTCCTTCCAGCAAGGTGAAAGGACTTAAAATCTCCAAATATGATTGTGGATTTGTCTTTCTAGTTTTATTAATTTTTACTTCATGTATTTGAAATTTTGTTATTAGGTACATACACATTTAGGTTTGTTACACTTTCTCAAAGAAGTTATCCTACTATGGTTATGAAATATTCCCCTTTATCTCTGAAAACACTTTTTCTTGAAATTTACTTTATATTAATAACTCTACTTCAGATTTCTCATGCTTATTTTCTCCTTTTTTACTATTAATCTATTGGTATATTGATATTTAAAGTGGGACATATGATAGGGCATATAGTTATTGTTTACTTTTAATACAAGTTGAACATTTATACCTTTTAATTACAATATCTAGATTATTTATATTTAAATTAATTATTTATATTTTAGGTAAAAAAGAACACCTGACATGAAAGTCAGTGGAAAACTGGGTAAATGATAGTTTTGATGATGTAATATTCAGGAAAATGGGTTGAATAGTCCTGCTGTCAGGCTCAGAGAGAAGATTATTGGAATGCTTTTGTTGCAATTGTTCATTCTCTCATCTATCATATGGTACACAGCAACAGATTTATTTATTTTATTGTTTGTTAACACTTTATTTTGCAAATAAAAAAGTAATATATAAACCACAGGCAATCTCAGTTATCTCATGTTACCATAGGCAATCTCTTATATATCCCATTATGGTTTTAATGTGAAATTCTCTAACAACAAATAATGCTGGATATTTTTTCATATGCTTATTTACTATTTGACAATCCTCTTCACTGAAATACCTGTTTATGTGTTTTGTTAATTTTTAATTGCATTATTTGCTGATTGTTGAGTTTTCCAGTCTTTTTATATGTTGTAAACAAGTGTGTGTATTGCCAAAAAAAAAAAAAAATTTAATGTTTCTGATCACCTCATCAAATACTTCAAAGCCCAGATTAGGGCTGGGGTTGTGGCTCAATGGGAGAGCACTTGCCTAGCATGTGTGAGGCACTGGGTTCGATCCTCAGCACCACATAAAATATAAATAAATAAAATAAAGGTATTGTGTCCATCTACAACTAAAAAAAAAATTTAAAAAAAGCCCAAATTAGTAGATAATCTAGCTACATTTCTCTATCATGCCTCCTCTATCTATGGCTATATATAAGGTATACGATACATGATCTCTCCCGCCCCCCAACTGAAAAGATTATTTATTTACTTTTGGTACTAGAGGTTGAATCCAGGGTAACTTAACGACTGAGACACAACTTAGCCCTTTTTATTTTATTTTATTTTTTAATTTTGAGACAAGATCTTTCTAAGTTGCTTAGGGTCTTGCTTGGTTGCTGAAGCTGACCTTAAACTTGCGATCCTCCTGCCTCAGTCTTCCAAGCCACTGGGATTACAGGCATGCATCACCAGGACCAGATCTGAAAAGATTATTTAAAGAAGTCCATGTGATTGCTTGGACAAATGTAGATTTAAAAATTTGACAGACTATAAGCCTTAAACTTTGTTTTGTATTTATTTATTTACTTATTTATTTTTTTGGTACTGGGGATTGAACCCAGGAGCACTCCACCACTGAGCCACATCCCCAGCCCTATTTTGTATTTTATTTAGAGAGAGGGTCTCACTGAGTTGCTTAGTGCCTCACTAAGTTGCTGAGGCTGGCTTTGAACTCGCGATTCTCCTGCCTCAGCCTCCCAAGTGCTGGGATTACAGGCGTGCGCTACCACGTCCGGCATGAGTTTATTTCTTTTTTGTTCCACTTTTTACTATTATTATTTATTTAAGAAAAGATGATAAGCTAATGGAATTTCACATAGATTAGCACAGTGATAAGAATACTCCACAGTAGATAAGAGATGTGGTTGGTAGATTGGCTCAACTCTAGTTACTGACTTTACCACTTAATAGTTGCACAAATAACTTCCTAAGGGGTCAAACCAGTCAGATGAGATTGTCCTTAAGTATGAAGTAATTAATTATGTCAATGAAAGGGAACTCTATATTTTGTAGAGGTTATAACTGCAAGATTAGCCCTCATTCATAGTACTAGAAAAATAGAAGGATTTATTCAAGGTTAGAACTTTAGGGGAAGGGTTCCATGGGTATGGAGCCCAGCACTTTGAGGATATGGTCGTGAGGAGGCTGCTTTTGGAAGTGTGTGAGAATAAACTGAATTCTCATGCAACTAGAGAAAGGACTTTTGCTACTTGCATGAGGAACCATGCAGGTCTATGTATTGCCCAGTGGAAGCAAAGCAGACTCGAAGCCACAGGAAACCCACAGGAAGCAGACAGAAAAGGGAAGGGCATTTCTCCTCCTATTTCTTGTGCCCACTTTTGCCAGAGCCTAATATACACTGCTGGAAATGTGGAAATGTGTCTTTCCTACCTCAGGATACCAAAGCAGATAGAAGGAAGGCAGTTTGAAGCTGAAAGAGAAGATATTAAGTGGTGCAAGTAACACAGTAATAAGAACCCATGGTAGAAGAGCTGGGGCTCTTCCGGTTGCCTGAAGTTAGTTACATCACTTAATATCTGTGTCATTTGGCTACTTACACTCGATAAAATCAATTGTCCTAGGTATAAAATGGGAACAGTTATTAACATCATGGAATTATTATGAGAAAGAAATTTAACAATGTATAAACTGCTTAGTGTACTGCCAAGCACAGCAGAAGTATATGACAAAGGCTAATTAGTTGTTATGATTTGGATATGTGGTGTCCACCCCAAAGTTCCTATTAATGCAGGATAATTCAGAGGTGAAATGATTGACGATGAGAGCTGTAACCTGATTAGTCCATCCGATCCTAGTTTGAATGGACTGACTGGGTGGTAGTAGTACCTACAGTGTGGCTGCAGGAAGTGGGTCACGGGGAGGGGGAAGGGAAGGGGCAGTGGAGTTGGCTGGGAAGGTGGTTCCTCCTGTAGCCCCTTGCTCCCTCCACCTTGCTTCCTGATCCTGTCATGAGTTGAGCAGTTTTCTTCCACTAGGCCCCTTCCCCATCATGTGCTGCCTCACATTGGGTCCATAGCAATGGAGTAAGCTAGCTATGAACTGAGACCTCTGAAACAGTTAGACCCAGATAAACTTTTTCTTCTCTAACTTGTTCTTGTTGGGTATTTTTGTCGGAGCAAAGAAAATCTAACTAAAACACTACTGTACATTTTATTTGCATTAATAAAGCAAGGCAGTGTCTCAATTTCTTTCTTTCTTCCTCCCTCCCTTCTCTCTCTTTCTTTCTTTCTTCTTTTCTTTTCTTTTCTTTTCTTTCTTTTTAAGCAAAAACTTCTGATTATATTGTGGCTCAGAATCTAATACTTGGGAAATCTTTGATGGCTGGAAGTGTGTACATTCCAAACAATGGGATTCTGAAAGTATATCTACTATCATTCATTAGTGAAGGGTTATGGAAAATAATATTGATATAAGATAACTCCCAAGAAAATGAAGGGACAGTGTGGGAAAGGAAATTAGCTAAACGTTAAACCTCTCCCAGGGCATTCCTGATAACAAGGAGTCCTAAAGGAAAAGGGCAGATATGGAATGCTAAGCCCTAAACCTTGACCTTCTCCTTGTCAACCTATTCCTGAATGACAATGTGCAAGATTTGAATACTCATCCTTCGGGATCTGGTTTTAATCTGTACAACTAGCGCTTGATGGTCAGATAGTCAAAAACTGCAGGTACACAATGATTACATCATCATCCTCGTGCCCTATAAAACCAACCCCCACCCCCAACTGACAGCCATTTTCCCATCTGGAAAGTAAACCCTAAGGGCACCCGAGTCTGCCTGCGAAGGAATAAAGGCTTCTCTGAATCCATCGAGGTCTGCCTCCTGTCCTTTTGCACTTACAATTAATCTATCATTTTCTTATTTCATACCACGTCCCATCATTGTAGAACTTGCAGTTTAGCAAAGGATGCAGACAATTGTGTGATTACAATAAATTAGTATAAGGGCTGGTTAGGGAAAGTCTTCTAGAGAGCTGGGTCCTTGTCCCTGATGCCAATTTAATAAGGAGGACACGATTTTGAGGAAAAGGAAATAAAGCTTATTATTTTGCTAGCAAAAGAAGAGCACAGGGGACTCCAGTTCCATAGGTTGGAATTCTGCCCATTAGGGAGAACAGAGGGCTTTAAAAGAAACTATACGAAGGTACAGACTAGGTGTTCCCTGTAGGGAGATGGTGATTCATTTATTAATTTGAGAGATAGTCATTTCCTAGATCTGGGACCATCTTCTTCTTGCTGTGGGTGTGTTCTCAAGGACAGATAACTCGGCCTAAAATGGGGAAGAAAAGATAACTGTCTTCCTGATCCTGTTAGGGAGGGGGAAAGGGAGAAGAGAGAAAAAAAATGTCCTCTTAAATATAAGACTCAGAGGAGAGAGGGCGATATTCAAAATGTAAAGTGGACCATTGTTACAGAAGTTTAGTGGTATAACCGAGATAGAAAATCAACTCAGAAAAGGGATCAGAGGGTATGTTCTGAGGAAAAGAAGCACATTGAGACCTAAGTGGGCTAGTGGGCAAAGTTTGCTGAAGAAACAGTACATACTTTTAAAAAATAAAACTGAAGAATTCATAAGAAAAACTTTGGTGATATTACTGTTAATGGAGATACTAGTATTGAAAGAATATGTTAAAGAAGAAATTTAGATTACACAGTAAGAATGTTCAGTCCTGTTTCTTCAAAGGGCTAAGGCAATTCACATACTTCTTTTTAATTCTTCTAGAGAACTCAGTGGAGTGCCACATCAAGGCTCAAAATATACTTGTTAGGAAGTAGAGTTCTATAACTTTGCATTATTATGGCTCAGAGTATGCCTGGTGAAATTGGCATCCATCACATATTGAAGTCTTGGGATTATCACAGCTGAGGATCTTTGCAACAGAGGTTCACTTCATGCTTTGATTATATCCCTTGTCGCTTTGGAACTTGCATGTTTTTTTCTTTTTCCCAACCTTTTCCCTGACATTCTCCCTGATCTTTTTTCCCTAACCTTCTTCTCCCTGATCTTTTTTTCCCTGATGTTCTTCTTCCTGATCTCCCCTTCCTAATCTTATTCTCACCTTTATGAATCACCTTTATAAAAGCCCCTTCTTCCTGCTGATGGACAGAATCACAGCCTTTGGGACAGGAGTCCCTGTGTTTCTACTTTGCAAGCAAAGCAATAAAGTGTCTTTTTCCCTTTTCTCAAAACTGTGTCCTTGTTATTGCCTTGGCATCAAGGACAAGGACCAAGCTTTCGGCAACACCTTGACATATTGGAACTGAAATTACAGAGTGGGTAAGGAAATGAACGTATTCTTAAACTAGTGGTGTGTGTGTGTGTGTGTGTGTGTGTGTGATGTACTTTCATCATCTTATCTTGTCATAGGTATGTCACATATTGTGCACTCTTACACACGATAGTGATGGGGTGATTCTTTGAATCCTGTTATGTTTTTTTTTCTCTATAGGTTTTTAGCTTTGATTATGCAACCATTGTGTGACAGTGATGAAAAGAACTATTGTTCTGAACAGCTCTGCAGAGTTACCATTGCAGTGTGAAAAGACCCTAATGGCTTCTGACATTTTTTTTCAATTGAAATAATTTTATAGGTAATAAATTAAATTTTAGTATTCAGGTTTCACACATTACACTATTCGATGTTATCACATCATTGGTGAGGAAACCTAGCTTCTTAATTCAATTCCAAACACACCTTTAATTATTCCTTATTCTCAGAGTCAGTAAATCACGTCTTAGGCCACTATTTCTTTGAAAAATACATGTAGTATTCATCCTCAGGCCACCTTCAAGGATTCTACAAGTGATTAGTGAGATAATGTTTTCAAAGCTTTCTATTCTCCTGGGGGAACACATTGTTGCATGAGATCAGCACTAAATAACAGAATGCATTCATATATAAACAAGAAATAATGACAGTAATCCTTTACACTTTGTTCACTCTTAAACTCTTAAATATAGGAAGGCAAGAGAGTATGCTTATAATTTCTATTAAAAGGGAAAAATGTCAAAATATAAAGGTGTCTAGGTGTGTACATATGTGTGTACTTGTTGAGCAGAAACTAGCTTAGGGGTGGATGACTAGAAGACACAGAGATAGTTGATGTTTTAATTTTGCATAGATAGTATACAACTGCAAAAAGGAACGAATTGCAACATTTACAGAGTAAACATAAATTGTTTAGTAATCAAATAGAGGGGAAAAAAAACTCAGAAAGAAGAAGTCATTTTTCCAAAATCACAGAGATGATAAAGAGAGGTTATTTATGTCCTAGCTTAGATAAAGTCAACAAATAATCAGCATAGGCTAAGAATCCTCTTTTGGAAATATAGGAATAAGGCCCCATTCCTCAGAAATTTACAATTTAGTATAGTTTTCAATTCTTCATAGACTTATACTAAGAGAGATAATGTGTGGGAAAGGCACAAATTGAGGACATTTGTAATAAAACGACATCATTCTGAAACACCCAAAGTAACGGGGTGTGTGTGTATGTGTGCACACGCTATCCCTATATAAATAGGGAAGTTAAAATAACTCTTTTGGGCAAACAAAGTAGGAAAATGTAGCAAATTAAAGGTGAATAAAATCTGTTATGGAAAATTTTTGTACCAGGGTAGAATATTTATTTATTCTATCCTAGTACAAAAATTTTCCATAATAGATTATCAAATTAATATAAGAAGATAAATCAAAATATTGTCAGTTATACTTTCAAAATACATGATCATCTTTCACAAGTTTACACTTGCCTGTTCTTATCACGTATATAAGTTAAAGGGAGAAATAACTCCACATCTGAAGGTATCACTGACACTAACATCTCTTCCTTGATGAACTAACTTCCCTTCTGACAGGGGTACAGTTAAATCCAACAATTTTGTTAGATAATCTATACTTACTGCTCCTCCAGTAAATAAATAGTATTGGTGAGAATGCTAAGTGGATAGCTAAAGTTCTAAATGAAAATAGTTTTCTTATTGTTTACTTTAGTAATTAAACATCTAGAGTGAAGAGCAACATAAATTGTGAGGGCTGTGACCACCACGGTGGTTATTTATTCTGTTATGTTTTAGTTGTTCCTGCCACTAAAGCTAAGTCCATGCTCATATATGCAATCCTGGATCTGTACTGTTTCTAAAATCCTAGGCAATTTTTCTAAATTATTAAGCTTCTCATTCAGAAATAGATATTTGACTAGGACAAGTAGAATGAAAACTATAGGTTCCATTATGATACACTTACATAGGTACATTCCCATTGCTAAGTTTCTAAATAAGTTAAGTCAATGGGAAGACATTTAGTACCTGAAAATATAAATTTCTATTTTCAAGCAAGTTTTCTTTAATCTATTACTTATTTGATATTGACATAATTCAATTTTTAAAATATTTTTGAAATGATATATTCAGTTTTGAATGATTTCTTCTAAGTGCTTAGGACATAAAAGTCAGTTGATGCATGCTGTTGTATAATTGAATGATATCAATCTCAAATAATATTAGAAAGAATATTTGCTTGAAAAAATATAAATTTATATTTTTAAAATAAATGTTTTATGGACTACAGATTAGAGGATAGTAAATTGGTCTGGTTTGAAGGTATCTGTACATATAATTTACCTTATAAATATTTTCAAATATAACTGCATAAAATAATATTTTCTTGTAATCATGTGTTAGGATATGATTTAACTCTGTTTCCATTTTTAGAATTCCCCATTTGAAATTGTTTCTAAAGCTTGTTAGCAAGCCACTGTAAGCATGTAAGATGTTTCTTAGTAGTCATTATTTCAATCATTATTTCAATCAAAGGCTTTATCAGTTTAACTATCTATCCAGTTTTCTGGGCTTGACTCAAAATAGCATTAACTGCTAGCAAGCAAATTCATTCACAAAAGGACAAAGATTTCTTATTACTGAAAATACTTCTAAGAATGGAACCACAGCAACTTTTCAAAACTCTTCAAGATTACTTTCTGCAACCAGTGTGGTAGTAACTATCGTTCCAGCTACTGGAGAGGCTGAGATAGGACAATCACCTGAGCCCAGGGTTTCAAGTTCTGCTGAGCAATATAACTAGACTCTCTCTCTCTCTCTCTCTTTCTCCCTCTCTCTCTCTTTCTCTCTATCACACACACACACACACACACACACACAAATACTTCTGACTTTCTTTAGCCAGTGGCTCTGTAGAAGTGTACATTTTCCCAAGGTAAGGAGAAAAACACTCATTTAGATGTCTAAGTTCTGGTATTTTTGTTAAAACAATGTTTCTTTCTCTGAATTACTTGATATAGGTGCTGAGAATTAAATGTAATAATTTTCTCTGCTATTTACAGTTATTTTACAGATGCTACAAATGAACATAATTCACTTTATGAAGAAATCATTTGAAACCTAATATTAAAGCAATAGAGGATTTTCAGGGATTTTTACTAATCAATGAAATCAAAGTCAGCAAAGGTCACAGTGATCACCCAGACTATCCTTGTATGCTGCAGTGGGCACTAATGGTTTCCTCTTCAAGAGTTATTTGCCTTCCATCATTCTTAACAGAATCTTGATTTTGTTAAGGCTGTGGTGTGCCAGCTCTAGTCAGTGATTTCTAACTGGTATAAGCACATCATAGCAACACCTTTCCCCTATGTGAGTGATATGTGTCTTTAACCTAACTTGGTCAATAAAATGGAAGGGGAAATCTGTTGAGAAATTTCTTCTAAGAAAAATACTTCCTTTTTAAGAAAGAGGTGCTCCAGAAGAAAGTCATTTTTATGTCTGCTCCTGCCTTCTTATCTGGGATACCAGGTGTGCAGCTCTCACATCCATATTGCAGCCATGAAAGCAGAAGGTAGAAAAAGCTTAAATCCAGATGACACTGTGGAGTCACCATTCTCCATGCTTCTTAGTATAGGAGATAAAGATCCTATTGTTTTAACAACTACCCACAGATAATGCAATATTTATACTTGAAAACATCCTTCCTGATATAAGGAATGAGTAGAACACAACATCTCCAGGTGATAATCAAAAGACATTTTGGCCAGGTGTGGTGGTGCACTCCTATAATTCCAGTAACTCAGGAGGTTGAGATAGGAGGATTGCAAGTTTGAGGCCAGCCTCAGCAACTTAGCAAGACCCTGTCTCAAAAGAAAAACATTAAGAGGGCTGGAGATGCAGCTCAGTGGTAAAGCACCACTGGGTTCAATCT
This sequence comes from Glaucomys volans, assembly GCA_020662805.1. Taxonomy (NCBI): domain Eukaryota; kingdom Metazoa; phylum Chordata; class Mammalia; order Rodentia; family Sciuridae; genus Glaucomys; species Glaucomys volans. The sequence goes on along the minus strand of JAJEJO010000940.1, from coordinate 337,591 downwards.
CCTGTACCACCAAAACACACAAATAAACAAATATGTTTTGGTGATGTGAAAAAGTCATTGCTTTTAAAGCTATCAGAAGCAGTGGTATAGATTTCCCTAAGAAAATATCTAATTTTGATGAAATATATATCTACCAGTATCACCGAGTGTTCTTTATGTTACATCATGGTTTATATTTCACATTTTAAATTACTTTTCTATTTATTTTTAGCTTGTTTTAAGCATGTTGCATTGCCATTATAAGCCTTATGTCCGTATTTCTTTATGAATCCTTCCTTATTTTAGAAAATGTCAAGTCTGTTTTTCCCCTAAGTATATCAGGTTATAGTTTTATGTCAACATTTATTCAACAAATGTTTGTGTGTATATACAACATGGGAAAGTATGTACTTGGAAAAGTAAAAGAGATGAGTTAGTTACAAGAATGAGAAGGTGTCATTCAAGGCCACAAGGAATTAATATTCTAATAGGAATTTGAGATACACTTAAAGGTGAAAGTGTGACCATGTGAAAGTCAGGAGAAAAATCTGATCAAAGAGCTGAGGATACATGAAGGAAGGGGAGATCACTTCAGGAATGCTTCATAATGGTCCTGACATTCCAAAGAAAGGATTAAAAAAAAAAAAAAGATGATGTGGACAAGTATGTTCCACAACTTTCTATTATGTGTCCCATATAGCACATGCCCAAAACTTGGAGACTCTTTAGTCTTGCTCTAGAGAAAAGTCTTTCTGTTGGACTGATCCAAGAAGTGGTTCTGTATACATTTTTAGTCATGTGACATAACCTTTGCTAAAATTTTGGTCACTCCAGCAAGCCATGTAAATGCATTTATTTGTGGGGAATTTTAGTGGAAGAAGTTGATCTACTTGCCTTTTTCTCAACTTCAGATTATCATCATTAATATTTTAAAGTCATTTGTTCTGACTATCAGATTGTTTCTATTTCCTGACATTCTTCATGGTACTCTTGGCAATTTAAAATTCCTAAGACTGGAGCTACTTAGCTCGTCTCTAGCGACACTTGAAATTATATGAAAACCAACAGTGTCAGAATTTGTGTGTGTGTGTATATTTAAACATGAGCAAGATCTCTAGGTAGTAAATGTTTTCATTCAGAAGTTTTTATTGCCTAGCAGTCATTCATTTATTCAACCACTTAATCTTAGATTTTTAGTACACTTTGAAACAGGTAGTGTTCTAGGCAATGGAGATAGAAGAGTAAAATAAAGACCAAAGTCTCTCTTCTTATGGAGGTTAAGTTCTAATGGTAGCGCTGATTATCTTGAAGGTAAATTAACTATCAACCTCTGCTCAGGCAGTGGAGCACGGCTGTAATCCCAGCAGATAAGGAGGCTGAGGCAGGAGGATGGAGGGTTCAAAGCCAGCTTGAGCAAAAGTGAGGTACCAAGTAACTCAGTGAGATCTGATATCTAAATAAAATATAAAATAGGGCTGGGATGTGGCTCAGTGGCTGCATGCCCTTGAGTTCAATCCCTGGTACCCCCAAAATGTTATTTTCTCCATAAAGCCTTTTCACACATTTATTGGTTCTGTTCCCACATTAATCTGTTGTTAGCTTTCCTGGCATTTCTCCCCTCCATAGCAGTGATTTGCTCTTTTCTTTCTCTTCCTCTTTCTCTCCCCACTTTTCCTTTTTTTCCATTCTCCCTTCTCAATACACTGGGAAGTATTTGAGAACAATGACCAATATCTTATTGTCCTTGTGTAAAAAAACTCAATGAATGTTTACAAATGAACGCAAGTAGTTAATATTCAGTATCCACTATGTAGGGTGACAACATAGAGGCCTTCACCCCAAGATTTATCTTAAAGTGATGGAAATCCAGTGTATAAATTTCCAGGAATATGATCTGAACTTAAGATTCCATAACACATCATGGCATTCTGATGGTGGATGCTTAATTAATACCAGAAGTTAAAGCATGTTAGCTTAAATTTCTGGGCTAAAATGCAAAACTCTTGAAACAGTATTGGAAGGAATTGTAGGAAATGACTCCAGATGTTTTAAAAGTTGTCTCTTTCAGCTGGGAATTCATGTAATTTAAACATAATTGTACATAAATTTATTACAGTTGGGTCATGATATTGTGCATTATCTAATTATGGTCATACAGCATCATATGATTGTTTTATTCTAATTGGGAATCAGAGTTTGTGGGAAGTACATCAAGATAAATTATTTCCTAGGAATGAAATTAAAATTGAGTTGCAACAGAAAGTAGTAGTTGAACAATACACTCCATTTCCACCATGTCTAAAAATATTATAGATGAATAACATTCATAATTTTAATAGCAACAACCTATGAGACTTCAGTTAAACCTATAAGACTTCAGTTGACTATATCCAAGTTCACTGTATCAAGTTTAGGAAACATTTATTTGACTTCTGAAGATAAATAAGAAGTGAATATACTTTTTTTTTCCTCCCATAGTGTTTGGGTTTCCTTAGAAATTAGAAAATATTCTTAGAAATGACATTTAGTGAATTACATCTTTAAAACACCAGAGACTTAGGAAGTTTCTCTTTTACATTACCTCATTTCATCTTGACAACTCTGCAGTCAGTAATCCTGTTGCTATTTTTTCAAGCTACAAAAATGAGTCATTAATAAGTTGCGTGGGATATACTTAAGTTCACACACATCTAGTAAGAGTGAAATTTCACCAGAGTGAAATTCCAAAGCTATTGTCAGTAGGGAGAGCTGCTTCAGTTCCCTCTGAAGGGAGGCATTTAGAAGACAGAGCAAATAAGAAAAATCAGCCTGAAAAAAAAAAAAGCATAGAGATAATTGGGATGAGTGGGACTGCACACTTTTTGTGAGAAGATGATCCATTCCCTTCTAGGGAACTACTGGGGAGCAGAAAGGTACAAAGAAGAAAGGTAGAAAACTTTAAGAAATGCTTAAGAGGCAATGACTAAAGAAAAGGAACAGAAAGAGTATAATATTCTTTTAAGACTGCTTCTCATCAATTTTACTTATACTGCGTTATAGTGCTGGCATGGTACCACAAAAATATTTCAGTAACAAACGTCAGAGATATTTAGCACTAACAGAGGCTGCTTTTGTAATCTACTTTATTTCTCAGTATCATTTTAAAGTCCTGAAAATTAAACATTAATTGTGAATATATTATAATTGCTCCATTGGTATCATTCTTTTAAAACTGCAGAAGCCAAAATAAAGTTAATTTTAAGATATTTCAAAGAAACTTGTAATCACAATTTATAACAATAATTTAATAACTATTCTATTGTCTCCAAATGTTAGTAGAACTCAGTAAGTGCTTGTAATTAAAGTGCCTTGGTTTTCTCATTTGTAACATGAGGGATAAAATAAATAAATATATCTGATAATTAAAGTGAAATTAGGAGTTTTTATTTTTAGTACTTTAAAATTTTTGAATAATTTGTTTACAGAAAGTTTGTAAAAGTAGTAAAAAGTTCCCATATACCCCATATCCTTGTCACTTAATGAACTTCTTATTATTTACATTAATGTGGTGGGTCTGCTACAGTTAACTCACTGATATTAATCCATGATTATTAACTGAAGTTCACACTTTATTCAGATAATCTTGCTTCTTACATAATGTCTTTATCAGCTACTGAACCCCATCTGGGACACAACACATTTGGTTATCATGTCCCTTAGGCACCTATGTGTTGGGCAGTTCCTTAGATTTATTTTTGATGATTGACAGATTTGAGAAATACTAGCCAAGCTAGCCAGGTATTTTGTAGAATGTTCCAAAACTGGGAATTATCTGATGCTTTTTTTTTCATGACTTGGTTAGGGTTATGAGTTTAAAGGAGGAGATTGGAAATATTTTCAAGTATATATTTATGTACTCGTTTACAGTTTAGTGGATCTGGGGTGAAAGATTTTCAGGTGTTCTCAGAGATCATCAATGATGTTGTTTCCTCTAACAGATGCTTTTTGTTCTGTCTAGAAAGACTAGATCTAGTCTTTCTTACATTTTGGAAAAATCTTAGGTATTATTTTGTATTTCTTTTTATTTGTTTTTGGTGGAGGGGGTAACCGGGTTTGAACTAAGGGGCACTTGACCACTGCCACATCCCAGCTCTATTTTGTGTTTTATTTAGAGACAGGGTCTCACTGAGTTGCTGAGTGCTTCGCTTTTGCTCAGACTGACTTTGAACTCAATCTTCCTTCCTCAGTCAGGTCTTTAAATTTTCATGTATATGTGTGAATGAGTGTCTTTTCCTTTCTTATATACTGAATGAATTTCTCAGAACCATTTTCGTATTTATTACTTCCACAAATTTGTAGAATTTATTTCAAACAACAAATTTTTAAGATTTCTATCTTCATTTTCCTGTTCAAACTTTTCTTGCAACATGTCCTTGTTTCCAAATTCATGTGACTTAAATAGATACTATTCCTTAATCCAGTATTTTAAAATCTGTGTCAAACTAGTCCATACATTTAATTTCATCTGCATGGAATTCATTCTTGGGGCATTGTGGTTTTCATTCTTTAAGTTTAGAGCTCTTCATTTGCCTTTGGCTTTCTGTATATATCTTGTTTTGACTGAAGGGGGATGATTTCCTTTTCTCTTTGGTCTTGCCTTTCTTGACCATTAGTTTTCAGGTACCAGTAGTTGCTTTCACCTGGCATGCCTGAGACACCAGTTCAGATCTAACTTTTACAACAGAATTAATAAGCTCCTGTTCTGGAGAGAGATTTGGAGTGTCATGGATCCTGACAGTAGAGTTAGCTAACAACTTAACCTGACTAGAGTTTTGAGTCCTCACTCCTCCCACAGCCAGTTTTCTTTGTTTGCCAGGTCACCCACCATTTTATTCCAACTCTAGTCACAGATGCCCCTAGGCCGTAAGCCTGGTTGTGGTGGTCTTTCTATAGGTAATGTTAAAGTAACATCATATTAAAATCACACACATTGCTTACTTCAAGGTCGTGTCTGTCTAATCTGGAGGTCACAGCCTTTGGCCCTAGACTGGCTCCCTGCTTTGCATTTCTAGTCTATTTCTAGTCTATGAAAATGTTTACCTAATTTCTAAATTCCTCTTTGTCTTATCCTCCCATCTCCAGTTATATTTTACCAATTTTTGTTTGCAACAGAAAGGTTACATGAAACCATCTTATGAATCCACTTTATCCCATCTGTGTTCTGTAAAAATGATCACTTAATCAGGGTTAGGAGTGGAATTTAAAACCCTGCATATGTTTAATGGTATGTAATTATTTAACCAAATGGTTTGAGGGAGATGATCTGGTAGAGAGGATTATTTTGCTATGGAAGGATAAGGCTTTTGTAAACATAACAGGAGCATCTCACTTGGCTATCACATTTTTTAAAAGTAATATGTAGTCTGTTTCTGGTTTACAGTAAGAAGCTCGCTTCTAATTAGACCCTAAAAAATACCCCACAACCCTGATATCCTCACATTATGAAAATAATACTGTACATGGCCAGATTTTTTCCACCTGGCTTACCCTTTTATATTGACTATTTCTTTAGACAGTTTATTTACTACACCCTAATTTTTTGTTACACAAAACAAAGGAAGTGATGAAGGAAAAACAAGGCAGTAGAAATATTCCAAACAAGATTCAGTCATAAAGTAAAATACACACTGGTAAAATAGTGATAAGTCTGATTATTAGGGGTGAAGTTCTTAGTGTTTGTTTTTTAATGGTATAAAAGTTTATTCTTGTTGGGCTTGATGGTGCATGCCTGTATTTCTAGCAACTCGGGGGGCTGATGCAGGAGAATCACAAGTTCAAAGCCACCTTGGCAACTTAGTGAGACCCTAAGCAATTTAATGAGAACCTGTCTCAAAGAGAAAAGAAAAAAAAGGGGGAGGTGTGTAGGGATGTGGCTAAGTGGTTAAGCTCCTCTGGGTTCAAGCCCTGGTACAAAAACAAAACAAAACAAAACAAAACAAAACAAAAAAGTCTATGCTCTTTGCAGACTTTGGGAGGGCCAGAGTTAGGTCCGACACTATGGGCAAACATATTCTTAGTAGTTTCATCAGGGAACTCAAGCCTGAGCTGAAGAAGTGACTATTTAAGCTCCAGGATTTTAAGGTGATCACATGAAATAAGGACCACATAATACTGCTTTTACTAGTATTCCAGGGCAAGTTCCTTACTTCTTTCTTGAAAACAATACAAGTAGCTCTTTATGTTAAAACACAGAAGGTATGTTCTAAATATAATCATGGATTCTAGGGTCTTCTTTAAGCTCCTCAATAAGACAAGTTGATCATGCAAGTAAGTTAGTGATTAGAAATGTCTATCATGGTACCAGGGATATATGAAGAAAAGGTCGGAACATTTTGATGTTTTAGAATTATGCTCAACAAATCTGAGAGCTGTTGCATGTGGATGTGTGATTAATAAAAAGATATGAAGATTAGCATCTGTAAAAATATACAGAATATGGTGGAACATGACCTTATTTGCCTACTGATGGATATTGGAACTAGTTATCACCTGGAGCTTGGAATATATTTATGTCAAATAAAATAAATTATAGTGCTACTACTATAATATATTTTGAATCTATTTATTCCCAGGAGGCATTACAGGCTAAATATAGAAGGGTTGTAAAAGTAAGTAACACCTATAAAGTGGATAGGAAGGGGAGGGGGAGCTAAGATGTGTTCTGAACAGACCCTTAACTTTGATGTCTTGTAGTATAACTTTATTCTCCTTTAAAACTTTATCAGAGATTCAATATAGGCTATATAAAGATCCAGTATAACAAAATTTCCAGTCCTGAAAGGCCTAAGGATTATATAAGACAGACTTGACATTTCCATACTTAGTTAAACTAACTCAACTGGGTTCATCATGGAGTTTTTGAAATTACTTAAAGATTCATCTTCCTGTGTACTTGATTAGGAAGCAGAATTTCATTGACGACATTGTCTAATCATTAAAGCAGTTTATGGCATGACCATTGACTCAAGCAGACCATGATTCAATTTCCAGTTTTGCTACTTGGATAAGTTTTATTCCTCAACCCTCTGCTACTCTCCCTTAAACAGTGATAGGGTAACACTGGATCTAGGTAGTCAGGTTCTTTGTCTCAGGAAGTCAAGGAATGAAGTGTATGGACCCCATGGTGAGAGCAAAGTAACAGGATTTATTAGAGTAATAGAAAGAAGGGGAAGGTATCAAGAAAGGGATGCCAACTGTTATCTGTTTTCTAGGGATTTAAAAAAAATATAGTTGTAGATGGACACAATACCATTCTTTATTTATATGTGGTGTTGACAATTAAACCCAGTGCCTCACAAGTGCTAGGCAAGTGTTCTACCACTAAGCTGCAACCACAGCCCATCTAGAGGTTTTTACAGTCATAGCTAGTGACTCAGCACAGGTGATTGGTGGGGTGAGAAATGCTAGCATTGACCAATCAAGCTGTCTAACCTCTGAGTTTAATAAGTCAATCAGAAGTATATGATTTTAATCCCTTATTAAATAATTAAGAAGATGGGTCTCACTTGGTGTTTTCTGATATCTGTTAGAAAAAGGAAGCATTTCAGGTAGGAAGTCTGCTTGTGGTCAGCTATTGCTAGGGGTAAGGGCAAGGGTAACTAAGGAAAGGCTCCTGTGAGGAATAGGAGCAGGTATTCTAAGTCAGAAGAAGGCATTGTGGTTAAGGTTGGCAGGAAGTAGAAAGTCACAGGATGTCTTTTAGACCCAAGGTCTCCTTTCAGGTTGGCAAGATGTCCCCCTCCCCTCTTGTTCTTCTTCAAGGTCCTCATTCTGGTTGACTATGGGAGATCTACCTTCTTGCCTCAATAATCACAGTACCTACCTCCAGACTTGTTGTGAAAATCAAATGAGATCACTTTTAGCATTATGAATTGTTAAGGATTCAAAGTGAAAGTAATAATTTTCTTTATTATTATGGAGAACAGCATCAATGTGGACCTAAGGAGTCTTGTGTACACTCACACTCTCTCTGCTCTTCAGCTCTCCATTTGACAAACACATTTGAAAGGCTTGAAGAGCAAGGCTGATTGGTGAAGTCAGTGATGTTTTCAGTGCAATAAAGTTTCCCAAAACAATATACTCAAATGTTTGGGACTGTTAGCAAAGCAGTATTGGAATGTACAGTTACCTATATTTCTGCCCACAAGTGAATGCAAATCCATCCTGCTGTGTTCTACATTACACAGTTTGTATTATAGGGTCCAAAGATATAAAGCTGTACCATTCATAATTGATTGTAGAAATTGCCATTTTTTTAAGTTTTAAAGGAAAATTTGTACAATATATTAAGTTTTAAATTAGTAACCAATCATGAATTACATTATATTCTTGTATTTTAATATTTGAATAATAGATTTTTAAAGCCATGCTTTTTTAGCCATGTGCCTAAAACCCACACAGATTTTTGAGCAGTTTCTTCTTTATTATTCTTTTAAAAAAAATCTTCATTTAAAACCTATCTCCACTTTTGCATTCTTCTTCCCTTAAAATGTCACATGAAATATATGTATCTAACAAACTATGATCTACTCTTTCTATATTTGTCAGCAGGTTATATCTGTATTATGTCTAGAATGTAGGCAATTTTTATCAGAGAATGCACAAGTCAGTACCAAATACATTAAGGTGACAATGGTCAGCGATGCATGAATTTAATGAGAGGGAAATAGAGTAACTGAATATTCCCTCAAGTTGAACAGTCCTTATGATGACTTTTGAATGTATATTCATCCTTCAAACACAATTCAAGCATTAGTTCTTTGGAAAGTCTTTCTAGGCTTTTCCATGAAGTTAACATCCTTCCTCTGAATTACTTCTGTGCTTTTGTCTTCTATGATTACATGCATACATACTCCACCATTCTGAGTTCTTTCAGAGCCAGAGGATCATGTCACAATAAATTTTGTGGCTGGAGTGTCTAGCAGGGTCTACCCCTACAGATGCTCAATTGTCTGCTCACCTAGATTGAACCAGTGAAAAGTACAACTGAACACAGCGATATATTTCAAGTTTAAGACATAAAAGTCATCTTTTTATTTTTCTGGTATGCACTTTAACTTTAAGATAGTAGTTTTTATTTTTTTGGCATATAAAATTGTTCAGGAAGAATTAATAATAGACTATTTGATTCTTACCCAGAGTACCCATTAATTCTGAAAACGTTATCTGTTCTTCAGGCCCTAAATCAAATATAATCATTTCCAAATACTTTTTCTGACAAACCTAGCTAATATTAATCTCCTTCTTTCTCTTTTCCATATTTCTTCTTGTTCTTATGATGCATTTGATGCTTGATTACATTGAAATAAACTATGATTATATACTTATATAATTTTCTAAATGTTTGTAAGTTACTTCTTTCTCCAGCTAAAGGCACGATCCATGAAATAATTTTTGTCATGTGCTAAAGGAATAAATTATCTACAGTGCATAGCAAACTGAGCAAACATTGGATATTTAGCCAAATACTAAGTGCATAAAATGAATCTCAGATCAGTCTTTAAGAAATACTAATGTACTCGTCATGGCAAATGGACAAGCATGAGAACTTGATCTTACTAGAATGCTGTATGAAAAGTAAAATCCTGAAATCAAGAAAGGTAGCAAAGGACGTAACCAGAATTTTCTACTATAGTGTGCTGCCTCCAGTAATGTGAAAATTCCTCAATAAATGTGTCAGTAAATATAACAGCCCAACAACATTTACAAAGTTGACTAACTCTTCTGTTGTCCATTAGAGTTATGGTAGATGACACTAAGTTAACATTTATTTAGCACTTAGCAGGTGTCAGGAACTGTGTCCTATGCCATTTATGTTTTAATTCCTATAATTTCCATAATAACTTTATTAAATTGATAATATTATTATATTCCCTTTACAAGTAAAGAAATCAAGGCACAGAGAAGTTAGGTAACATGCCAAATGGTAAGGTTAAAGTTTAATTCTAGGCAGTTTTGTTCTGAATTTAACAGCTAATGATTACCAGGATAAGCTAGTAACTCTCACATGGTGATTTATATTTTTCAATAGAAGTATATAAGCCCAAATGGATGAAGAATTCTAACAAGCATTTAAAAAATAAAATTGAGTAAACTGATGCAAGTAGTATTTCGATGGAAACTTGATGGATGGATTAAATATGAAAAATATTCATCCTACATTAAAGATGAGCAAATGAAAGAGCAAATTCTTTCATTATTTACTTTATCCAACTATTATGTCAATAATGTTATATGCTAAGAGCTAGTGGTGCATTTAGGGGGAGAGAGGTAGAGATAGAGGTGCGAGTAGAAATACAAACTGAGAAAGAGAAGGTGGAAAAGATGGTGGAAGGGAACAACTTACTGATTTCTTGTTTTTATAGTTTCAAACTTCAAGAACTGTATTTATTCAGAGATTGACTAAAGTCTTAAGTTATGGAATGCCCTTTCAGAAGAACTGTGAGACAGTTAATAATCATTACATAAAAATATTGAAGACAATAGCTAGACCATAGAAACAATATGCATGAATACAGCCACACATAAAACGTAATGCCTTTTATATCCATGAGTCTAACATAATCTTACACAATGATCAGTTCATATGATTTTATAAAGCACATACATGTGACACAAATTTTGGAAAGATTTTTACAAAATAAAAGCTGAGGCTATTTTAATTTCTAATTGTTTTTAGCAAGAATTTACATATGCATCATCAAAACAATGGTTTAAAATAAAAGCCTGATATTTGAGATAACAGATCTTTTAAAGACAATATAACATTCTTTGTTCTCTTTTGCTAATTTTTTATCTGTTATGCAAAGTATTTTAGTTTTTCTAGTGCAAGATAAATAAGAAATATGCTGTATGATAATCTCTTTAAGTCAGGTGCAAAGTCTGGGAAAATCCAATTTTTAATCTGCAGAGAAGGAAAATGCTTTATCATTTTGAAATTGGCATTTGAAAATGTTTTCAAAGGCTAACAGACTTGAATATATGGATTGCAGGTCCTGCACTTCTTAAACATAGGCATATTAATAAAATAAAAACAGCAATGTATATTTTCATTTATTATTATGTAAGAATAAATACAATAAAATAAAAGTTCCATTTTCTTATTCAAGAGCAGAAAATCCCAACCCGTTCCTGAATCTGTCTTTGTAGTAAAGAAAGAACAGCTTCACTTGACTCTTTTTTTTTCCCCATTTCCCAACGTGTAAACAAACATGTTCCTGTGCAGTGGTGGCACCTTAGCTTCTGGAATATATACTGAGTCTGATTTTTTACTTTTCTAAAAGTTTAATCAGTGCTGTTCATGTCAACATACACGTATATATATGAAGTCATATATCTCTATCCATAGAATGCAATGTCCTTCAGGCTCTGAGGAAAAGCTTAAACTTTAATTAGACTTTCCTGGTTCTCATGAAGCCCATAACCTACTCTCAGACACTTAAAGGTACTTGGCCCCTCGGGTCTGAGGCGCCACAGGAAGGCTGCTCCAGCAGGTCTTGGGCAAAGTTGCTTCCTGGCCTAGACGCCAACTTGGCAAGGATATGCTTCTGGCAAACACAGATTAGTCAGAATAAAGTCGCCACAGACTCAACTAAGCAAAACATAAATGGCCCTTTCAGTACAAGCCCAAAAGGGATGTTACTGAGCCCAGAAACCCAATTTACTTTTCCCAGGATCTCAAAACCCATGTTTTCTGACGCTTTCTGCTTCACGTGGCCCAGAATTGAAGCCTGGGTTGGCGGGAGCGCAGGTGTTTCTCACCTAAGCCTCTCCTCCTTTCTTTCACTTATCTTCTCTACCCACTAGTCCAAGAGCAACTTTTGAATGTGTTGGGAAGGAGTATCACAGGATAGGTAGGAAGTCGTGAAGGTGAGAGAAGGCGCTCTACCAACACAGAACTCGCTGCGTGCACGTGATGAAAAAAAAGGCGGGCGCGGGGACCAGCCGAGTGGTGGCAGAGAGGTTTCAGGATCACTAGGTAGCGAGAGAGAGGAGGCGGGGCCACGTGCCAGTCCCAGAGCTAGCAGCTTGAGCGTGTTGGGAGAGCTCACCAGTGTCCCAGCCTGTCGGCCAACAGCCACCCCGAGGACGAAAACCTTGGTTGCCGGTCTCAGACTCTCGCCCAGATTGTGCGCGCGTGGCACGAAGCGCGTACGCATCCATGTCCCAGCTGGGTCAGCGGGAGGTGCTCGCAACCCGGTGCCTGTGATGAGAGGCTGAGCGCGCTGCGGCCCGCGGTCGTGTCCCGCTGAGCCAGGCGCGGGAGGACCGGGACTGCTCCAGCTCTGCTCGTGGCGCGCGGGGCGGGGCGCAGCTGGGGCGGGGGGGAGACCCGGTCATCGCGGGGAGCTGCGGTGGAGCAGGCGCGGTGCGGCCCCGAGGGAGGGCACGGTTAAAGTATTGCCATCAACTGTAATCCCAGAGAGCCCGTCTTAAGCCCACACGCGAACTCTGCAGCCTCCCTCACGCCCCCGTGCCTCCAAAGGCGGCGACACCTGATCCAGCGCACAAACACGGGTCCCTTCTGTCCCGGATACAATTACGCGGCAGAGGCACACTCAAACTCACGCGTAGCAGCCCGGAGACGAGGTAAGAGGAGGGACCACAGCGTTCCAGCAGGGGGACCGGGGCGGGCGGAGGAGAGGGGCGTTGTTGGCTCCCTGAGGTGAGTGCCCGGCGAATGCCTGCAACCCAGAGGCTGGGGTAGGACTCGGAATGTGCGGACGGGGGAGTTAGGAGTGGGTAGTGGGCGTGGGGGCAGGGGAAAGGAGATCTTTCCAGGTTGCCCCCAGTGGCGCCCTCAGTCCCTTCCCTCTCCCTGGCACCGGTTCGAGGGTCCCCTGGAGTTCGTGTGCACCAGAGGGAGGGAGGGGATAATAGGGCGCGGAACCCGCCCAAGACCTTGTACTTGACCCGGGAGCGATGTGCACACCGGATCTTCGAGGCCCGAGCCAGCTGCTGGGCAGGAGCGCGGGACTGTGTGCCTCGGGACCTCTCTAACTCTTCTTTACTCCGTTTCTCCCCTAAGGGGGAACTTGAGCGGGCGCTATTGGGGGTTGGGAGTGGCTGTACACACAAGCTGGGACCTTTGTGTGACCCCCAGTGTCCGCATTCCCGTGCGACCCCAGGAGTGCACAATGGTGGCAGGGTCGCCGCGCTGGTTGAGGAACAGTACTGGGTGCCCTTGCATTGAGAAGCTTGTGCGTGCGGATGTGGTGTGTATGTGTGTGTGTGTGTGTGGGGGGGGGTGCGGGTTAAAGAAGAGGTGAGCTGCGGCGAGAGGATGGAGAGAAGGACGCGCTGTAGTTGGAGAAGGGCGCCTTCCACGGGCTGGAGGAGCGACGAGGGGCCCAGGGATGTGTGGTTTGGAGTTGTAGGAGGCGAACAGCATCGGCGAGAGCCAGCATAGGCTGTGTCCGGGCGAAAGGACGGTCGGAGGTTGGCGGGATCGGGTACCTAAGCAGTACGTGCCAATTCACCGGCTTAATTGAGGTTTTATAAAGTTGGTCTGGTGAACGTGCCACCATGCAGCACTTCCTGAGAGTTCTGCCGCTATACCTGTACCTGTGCCACGGGTCCCCCCTCACCTTTTAGCACGCCGGAGGGCTAGGAGGGGAGAAGATGGAGAACTCATGAGAGTCCCAGAAACTAATGCAGAAGGCTAGGCTGCGCTAACTACGCATTCTCAGCTGGAGTATCACAAAGAGAAGGGCGGGGGGTGGCATTTCCAAATTAGGAATTACCTGGAGAGTTACCTTTATTATGGACCAGTGATAGCCATGGAGACAGCTTTTATTTCAGGCAGATTCTATTGGAAAAGGTTAAGAAAAACCCTACACTACTCAAAATATTTTCAGTCCCCTTAGGCTGTCACCTTGTACAAGGAGTCTTTCAAGATTAATGACATGAATGTGTGGCAGAGTGGCTAGCTGCCAAGTGTGCTGTTATTTCTATTTCTGATAATTTCATGTTACAAAAAAATCTATCTATTCAGAACTGGTATACTTCATCCCTTTTACATCCCTAGGGGTGGGTGGGTGGGGGGAATGACTACCATTTGCAGGAAGGATAGAAAGTGATTAAACTGGATATTTTAATAGTATGAAGAATAATCACATTTTTGTCCCCAGGGGATTTTTAATTAATTGACAGAAGTACAAAACTTTGTGTTAGTTGAAGTAAATCTGAGCCTGCACACTGTTTTCTTCTGTAGAAACTATCTCCATAATTTGAAATTTTGCTTTGGGAATGTGTCTGTTCAGCAGCTATTCTCCATAGTGCCATAGTTTGAAATTTTGCTTTGGGAATGGGTCTTTGTTCAGCAGCTGTTCTCCATCATGCTGGAGGGAAATACTCTAGTAATTGTTTGGTTTACATATCACCAAGAAGATAAGTTGACATCTAGTGGTGTTCCATAGGAGTGTTTGTTTGTTTGTTTATTTATTTATTTAGTTAGTTAGTTGTTGTTGTTGTGTGCTTTTTTGGTACCGGGGATTGAATCCAAGGACAGCATCCCCAGCCCTTTTTTATTTCGTATTTTGAGAGAGGGTCTTGCTAAGTTGCATAGGGCATTGCTGAAACACTATGGTAAAGCAGAGTGCCTGGATATTCATTAAAAAAACTTGCTACTCTATTTGGAGCTTGAACATAACTGAGCTCTGGGTAATACTACTGTAGAGATTTTAACTTTTCTAAATCTAACACAGAGCCCTTTGGTTTGGTGCCCTTGTAAGAATAAACAAATACAGAGAATGTATTTATAACAAAATTTATTTTTGTAAAATTAATTTTTTGAATTTAAAGAATTGACAGTTCACATTTCTCAGTAATTTAATTTAAATGAAAACATTCCAAGGTACCCATGAACAATGATCAGCTTAATTACCATTTAAATATTGCTGCAATATCCATCCTCAAATTCCTTTTCAAACTTCTTGTTTTCTGTTTATCAAATAATATTGATTTGTTGCTGTTTTACACTGGATTTCCCAGGTATGCCTGGATATTGCCAAGATAAACCCAGAGATTGAGAACTTTTGATGTTTATGCAGTGTATAATACCTCATTTATTTGATGTCATTGCCATTGGTGCTTATTTTGTAAGCACTAGTAAGCATATTTTCTAGATATCTTACTCCTCACACCATTAATTACTGAAAATGTAAAAAATAAATTAGCCATTAAAACAAATAAACAATTACTAAATGTTAGTTTATCCTTGGAAGATATTGGGTATATTATTTTGTGGTGGTGGTTGGGTTTTCTTTATGAACATGAATTCATAAAGAATTGAATAGTGCTATTGGTTGAGGTGTATAGAGCTGTTTTTGTTTATAGCAGATAGTCTTAGCCTGCTGGATTGAAATACTAGAATGGAGACAGAAGTACCATTCTTCTTTTTATGGTTTTTCTGGGTCCTCTTTCTGTTATCAGCTATCACTTTCTATTGCTGTCAGGCTGTGAGCGGCCCTGCTGCTATATTATCTGTTGTCTTTTTTTCTTCATGAAATGATGTGGGCTGTTGCCTGTGTAAAGCCTGTGGACTTTGTGACAGATAATTTCACATGCTTTATTTCTGGATAGTGAGCTGAATGGTTGAGATTCCCAGAAGGGTGGCTTTTATATTCAAGGTTTTAATGTGTTTTTTAATAGAAATTTTTGTGTATAAGGTCATTAGAAGAATATCCTAATTTTAGACAGTTCAGTCTTCTAGAAAACTCTGTGCTTTTCTGAGAAATTGAAGCACCCCTTAAAAAAAAGTTTGTTTGTCTTAATGGAAGGCATAAATAGTCTTTTTTTTTTTCTTTTTAAGAATATGTGTACTGTGATATTTTATATGCCTCTTTCTGTCATTGAAAGTCATTAACCCTATGTGGTATTTCTTTGCCCTGGAAGCTAGGAAGTAGTGCATTTTGATAATCCTGCTAACTATCCTGGCATTTTGCATACTTATCTAAGGAGGAGCTACATAATCAAATCCATTTGAATGAAGTAGTTTAATTTAGTCTTGAACAGGATGATAATATTATCTTAATCTGATGTATTTTACAAGCATTCATTTTTTTGCTCCAACAAATGTTTATTAAAAAACATACTATGTGGCCAGGTGTTGGTGGCAAATGCCTGTAATCCCAGCGAGCTGGGCAGGAGCTGAGGCAGGAGGATTGCAAGTTCAAAGCCAACCTCAGCAACTTAGTGAGGCTCTAAGCAACTTGGCAAGACCCTGTCTCAAAATAAAAAAATAAAATAAATGGGCAGGATGTGGTTCTGCACCCCTGGGTTCAATCCCTGGTACCAAAAAAAAAAAAAAAAAAAAAAAAGAGGAAGAAGAAGAAGAGGCATACTGTGTGCCCAGACTCTGTGTCCTGGAGATGTGCAGACAGTTAAGAACACAGGAGGGCTCTGGGCTTATAAGGGGGTGCAGATAGGAAACAAGTTAGCTTCAGTAAGAAACATAAGGTAGTGCTGTACCTAATGTAAGTGCTATGGTAGAGATATGCAGGATTTGGAAGTGGGCAGTTGTTCATGGCAGCAGAAGACCCGAAAGGTCTCCTACAAGTGACATAAAAGATGACTGTTGTCGCCCTCAGGAGTGCGGACAATTTTCTGTTTAAACAAAGGTGTAATATGATAAGAAATCAGCTCTCACAGCAGTCTAAAGGTGTGAATCTGAGCAATATAAGACAGGAATAACAGTTTAGAATGTATTGGGGTGAATTTTGTAAGAAAGGTTAAGGATCTTAATACCAAAGTGGTAGTAGTCAGATGACGAAAAGGGTTTGGTCACAAAGATATTCTAGTGGTAGAGTCTCAAAAATTGTGACTGATTAGATGGTGGAGTTGGGTGGGGTATTACAGGAGGATGGGATAGGAATCTTAAAGGAATGACAGATTTGAGGACAAGGGCAGTAGAGTTACATTTTGGGCAGGTAAATTATGAAATACTTCTAGAAAATCCAACTGGAGGTGGGTATCCAACAAATAATTTCACACTTGTGAGCATAGAGGTCCTGGGCTAGACAGTAGGTAGATAATAGATGGATGATTGATGGATGGATAGATGGATTGATTTGGCAGTTTTCAGCATATGTGTGATTGAAAACAATTAAAGTTGATAGGTTTTCGAGGGTAAGTACCAGGAGTGAAGAAGAAAATAGAGAACTGAGGAGATCCTAAAATTTGAGGGTTGGGTAGGTAAACAGGGAGGAGCAAAGGTGAGAAAGTACCAGCAAGAGTCAAGAGGGAGATTTAGGGGAAACAGATTTTTAATAACTGAAGAAGGAAAGAATTTCAAGAAGAGTTCAGGTACTAAAATGAGAAGTATCAACAGTCCTGGTTCTGTCCCCAAATAGTGTCTGTGACCTTGGGCTAATAACTTAATTCCTTTTCCTTATCTATTAAATGGGGATCATTACTTACTTCATAGGGCTACTGAGAAGATTGATTGAGAGAGTCCATCAAGCACACTGCCTGGAAAGTTCCTGGTTTGTGTTAAACAAATGTGAGCTGTTTTTTATGAAAGCAGGTCCTGGATTTGTAGTTAGGAAACCCATAGTGACTTTTGCTTTCAAAAGTGCTAGCCGTCAGTGTTCAGGGAGAGTGATTGAAAAGAGATTTTTAAGATGAAAACTTGTTTATAGCCTTTTGGGTTAGAAGCCAATAGATTAACAACAATTGAACATTTTGAAGGGAGCAAAGAAACTAACTGAACGAGATCCTTGAAGAGAGCCTGGAAATTCCTTCAGGGCTCTGGAGAACATGGTACGTTTCTGGGAGAAGCCTCCACTAGCCTGAGGGGGTTGTTTT
This sequence comes from Glaucomys volans, assembly GCA_020662805.1. Classification (NCBI taxonomy): domain Eukaryota; kingdom Metazoa; phylum Chordata; class Mammalia; order Rodentia; family Sciuridae; genus Glaucomys; species Glaucomys volans. The sequence goes on along the minus strand of JAJEJO010000940.1, from coordinate 319,768 downwards.
AAAGGGATCTGAATATTGAATAGTAGAAATTTTAAGCATCTTATTTAAAGTATTCTTGATGTCCTAAGTGCAGTAGATCCTTAGATAATCTAATAAGGGCATTGATTATTCATTTTAATAGATCAGAAAACAGAAACAAAAAAAGTACAAGCCAGATGTTATCAAAACTTAACAAACTATAATTCGATATTGAATGATTCAGAAAACACTTTAATATCTTACAGGGTCTTAAAACTGATTGTGAAAAGCAATGATTAATGTGTGAAATAGAGGAAGGACTGATTCGCAGAGATTTTATTTGCTTTTTTGATGGAGTCTACATTAATAATATTTCATTATACCTAGTTTTAATCTCAAGATTTTCTCTATTTTGATGAAGCCATACTTTATATAAATGACATACATCAAAGTGAGATTTCTATTTTCACATGCACATGAATATTTTACCCTGTAATTAGTTGGTATTTTGAGAAAATGTTTATATATATCAGCTGGTTTGGAGATCAGCCAATAATTGAACACAGTGGATATTGTTTACAAATTGTTTGTAAGGTATAATGGTGATCAATTGGTTATAATATGTTTTAATTCAAATTAGTATGTTGTCTCAGTACATCCCATTGTTGTTTACTGCTTATCATTTGTTTATATTGTACTTAAGAGTAGTACATAGCTTTAGGACACACAGTAAGTACTTGTCAAATTAATGCAATTTGATGTTCTGTATTTTTAAGAAAAATTGCAGTTTTTGTGTGTGTTTTTTATATTTGATCATTTTCTTTACCTGAAATTCTCCAGCTATACTTTGGTTATGCTGTGGTGGAGTTTTGGTGCTTTTTTTCCCATTGTGCTTACCACCTCACAATGTATGGTCCTCTTATTTGGAATTCGTAGTGATCCGTGGAGGCAATTTTCAGGTTAGGATTTCTTCCAGTTCCATGGTGTGTATACATCAGTTCATTTGTTTACTATATATTGCCATGCTCAGCCCTCCCTTACAGACATAAAAATACCACCAAGTCAGAATTCACCTTCTAGGAGTGCCACACTTAGGTAAGCACATAGGAGGTGTAGCCAGGATGAAAATGGTAGTTTGGGATTTCTGAATGGTGGGGTACCTGAGAAGCCTAGGTCAGTTCCTATTCTCAGCCTGGAAATTTATGTAAGTTTAAAATATTTAACTTAAGTGGGAAGAATGTGTAGTATGAACATTTTAGAGACACTGTGTTTTGCTTATAGCTTTGTGCTATTTATCTGAATTTTTAACGAATAGTAATCAATATATTGGTTGTTTTTAAAGACATAGTCAGTTTCCATTGGCTTCATGTAAATAATAGAAATGCATCTGCAAGTATTTCCATTCACTAAAAATAATTAGACTTAGAACCAAATGATTTTTTAGGCACAGTGTTACACACCTAGTAATCCCTGTGACTGTAGAGAGTGAGACAGGAGGATTGCAAGTCCAAGGTCAGCTTCAGCAATTTAGTGAGATCCTGTGTCAAAATTAAAAAGAAAAAGAACTGGCACTATAACCCTATGGTAAAGCACTCCAGTTTCAATCTCTAGTGCCAAGAAAAAGAAGAAATGTGCCCCCTTCCCAAACAATGATTTGTTAAATTTTTGCTTGATTTGGGAATAATTATATGATGTATGTAGAATCATTTTATATTTTTCAATTGTCATGAAGAAATTTAATATTTGAAATATTTTCAAGATACTAAGTCATAATACTTCAGGATTAGTTATAACTCGTTTTTATAAACGGTGCCTATGGGACTAATTTTACTCCCAGCTGGTTGGGAGGCTGAGGCAGGAAGATTTCGAGTTCAAAGCCAGCCTCAGCAATTTAGTTAGTCCCTAAGCAACTCAGTGAGACATTGTCTCTAAAACACATACACACACACACACATACACACACACACACACACACACACACACACCCAAAAGGACTGGTGATGTGGCTCAGTGGTTAAGTGCCCTTGGGTTTAACACCCAATACAAAATAGTTGTATTTACTATGATAAGATGTTTCTGAAAAGTTGTAGTGAATTCAGTTTTTATCAATAGGATCATATGATTTTAAAATTTCATAACATCTTAAGAAAATAGGTCAAACACTTAACCCTTTTAAAATATAGGTGATGGGCCAGGTGTGGTGGCACATACCTGTAATACTAGTGACTTGGGAGACTGAGGTGGGAGGATTTCTAGTTTAAAGCCAGCCTCAGCAACTTAGACCCTGTCTAAATAAGTAAGTAAATAAATAAATAAATAAATAGGTCTGGGGATGTTGCTCAGTGATTAAGTGCCCCTGGGTTCAATCCCCAGTAACAAAGTAAATAAATAAATATAGGTGATGGTTTATAGATGTTTGTTATACCTTTCTGAATGTTAGACATATTTTCCAGTTAAAAAATGTGGCTAGTGATTTTAAAGCATATTTTAAATGTACCCAAGGACTTTGCTCTTTAGAGAAGTATCAAAATAAATCTTTTTATACAAAGAATCCTATTTAGCTGAGCACAGTAGTACATGCCTGTAATCCTAGCTGTTCAGTGACTGAGGCAGGAGGATCACAAGTTCAAGGCCAGACTCAGTAATTTAAGGAGATCGTGTCTCAAAATAAAAATAAATAAATAAATGCACAAGCAAGCTTTAATCCCTTATACTGGGGAAAAATTTGATTTTGATTAATCTGTTATGAAAATTTAGTTTTTTACTCTGCTTAAGGTAACACACACACACAAAACCACAGCCACAACGAGAAACACGTAAGCACTTCTATAATTACATTTGGATGAGGTCTCGTTCATATTTTAAAAAACTTCTTCACTTAAACACTTAATCTGATTCTACCTCATTCTTATCATAATATTCGTAATTTGGAAGAACCAATAGGAAGACTTAAAAGTTTTTTTTTTTTTTTTTTTAATTAGTAATATCAGGATTGTGCTATTGCCTTACTGCTTTGAGAGAACGGGTCTATGGTCTAAAAGGGCAGTGGCGTGCAGCCTTCTTGAGGAGGAATGCCCTTGTGTTTTACATAGGTTTTGCATTTGTGCTGCTGTTCCTGTCCAGTTGTTCTCACAGAACCAATCAGGAGAGCAGGGCTGGGAGGAAACTAGTCCAACAGGTTTGCCTGTCCATTTGACAGGGATAAACAGGGAAGGCTATGGATTCAGGTCAAGGGTGAAACCTTTTAAGGAATATCAATGCCATTTTTGAAAATGTATGGTAATTTTGAAAATATGTTGTAGCTATTTGTGAAAATGTGTCTTAATAGAGGTAAGTGAGAGTAAGGGAAACTGGAATGGAAAGGAAGAAAGGAAATAAGACCATGGTGGGGAAACAAAGGAAATCAGCAGTGAAGGGAAAAACAGAATTCAAGAGGAAAGGGAAGGTGTTTCAGTGTCATAGTTGGGCCATAGTTGTTTTAACTGGTGTCTCATGCCAGGAAATCACAGTATTGACAGGATGAGAGTAAGTATAACAAATATTTATTAGTAAGTATTTGTTATACTTACTCTGAGCTGTGGTCTTAAGCATCCAAAATGGGGCAAACTATCCCAAATCAGGGCTGAGGTGTATATATTAGGAATATTGGTGGGAAAATGTAGTTAGCTTCTCTGACACTTCTCATCCTTTAGAAATACTCATTTCTCTTTAATAAAATGTTATATTCATGAAACTTTTTTTTTTTTTACAGTTTGCAAATCTCAGTAGTGTACATTCTATGATTTTATCATCATTCTTCCACTGAGCACTGTCCAATAGTAGGTGCTAGCATTTTATAGACCTTGACGTGGAGCCCAAAGTTCTTAGGTCACTTCTTGAGATCACCAGGACATCCCTGGGGGATTTATCGTTAGGACCTGGTCTTCTTGATTAGAGCAAATTGCTTGAGCTGCAGCTCACCTCCTGCGTCGTTTTCTGGAACATGAAGACCTTGACCTTACTGAAGTTACCTGTAGGTAGCAGCTCTTCAGTCTCCACCATCCTCTTCACTCCTTTCTCACTTGAGATTTCCTCCCCCTAAATACAGAAGGAAAGGCTTTACCAAGCTGGTCACACTCCACTAAAACTCAGGAGACAGTGTGGCAAAGGAAAAACTGGTTTTATTCAAAGTTGGCTCAGAAACATAGAGAATTTTTTGTTTCAAAGCTCCATCTTCAGGGGGGAAGGGGCTCAGGCACTGAAAACTATGAAAGGGAAAGGAGTAGATTGGGACCCAAGGCAGGAATTTCTCAAGGTTCACCCTTTTCCAAGGCATTCTTGCCTTCCTGGTCTCCAGGTTCCAGTTGCCTCCTTGTCACATCAAAGGGAACCTTGACCCCCTGTTTCCAGATCTGCATCTTCTTTTCAGATAAACTTGTTGCCTTTTGATCTGAGGGGAGAGGATTTGCAGAGGGCTTTTTTGTTTTTTTTGTTTTTTTTGTTTTTTTTTTAGAACTGAGAGAGGGCTGTAAAAGATGGAAGAATAGATTAGGTAATGCTCCAGGAGGGAGGAGGAAGGTAGCACTAAGAAAAACTTTTATTAAGAAAATGCCTCCATAGCTAGGCCCAGTGGCATACACCTGTAATCCCAGCAGTTTGGGAGGCTGAGGCAGGAGTATCACAAGTTTCAGGCCAGCCTCAGCAACTAAGTGAAGCCTTAAGCAATTCAGCAAGACCCCGTCTCAAAATAAAATTTTAAAAAAGGCCTGGGAATGTGACTCTGTGGTTAAGTGATCCTGGCTTCAATCCCTTGGAACAACAACAGCAACAGAGCCTCCCTGAATTGCTCTGTCATACCTCTGTGCCAGCTGTAACAGCACTCTCTTCTTCTGGTCGTGCTTCTCCTCCTTCCTGGGCATTTTAGAGAATACCTTTGTCCCTGAGCCTCCACTCTCTTCTCTGTTCTTGCCCTTTCGGTGAGGTTATTCAAGCGCTGGGCTGGGGTGTTGTTTTATAAACAGACTATAGTAGCTTTGATTTCTTACCTGCTTCTCAAAAGCTTCAAACTTAATTTCCACACTCAGGTCTGACAACCCTGTTTGCATCAGTCTTCAAGTTACAGATTTGGTGTTGTTTTTGAGTTTACCCTCTGCCTTGTCCCTTGCTGCTAGTCTGATTCCTAATTCGAACACCATCTTCTTTATGAAGAGGTCCTGCCTTTCTTAATACATTCCATCTATCATGTGCTCTTTGCACAGTCTCTTGTCACTTCTTGACCTTGACTGCATTAGTGCCTTTTTCTCACAATTCCCTTGGCCTTGAATCTTTTCCCATTCAGCAGTTGTCCTTATTGCTGACCGACTTGCCTTACCATTTGGCTGTGCCCTTCATCTTCACGTGGGGATCCACAATCTGCTTGGCCTGCAAGGCTATGTATTGTTCAGTTGCACTGGGAGGATCATGCTTACTAATCTTCTAACCCCAACAGGGTCACGGTCACATTTGTCCCTTGTGGCATATGCTTCAGGATGTTCTCCATCCTAGGCAGCCCACCCACCTATCAAATCCAGGAGTGAGCCGGGCGTGATGGCACACACCTGTAATCTCAGCGACTCCTGAGGCAGAGGCAGGAGGATTGGGAGTTCAAAGCCAGCTTCAGCAATTTAGCGAGGCCCTAAGGAACTCAGTGAGATCCTGTCTCTAAATAAATAGGGCTGGGGGTGTGGCTCAGTGTCTGAGTGCCCCTGAGTTCAATCCCCAGATCCAAAAACAAACAAACAAACAAACAAAAAATCCAGGAGTTATATTGTTCATTTTTTAAAAAAAATTTCAGTTATGTTTTTATTTTTGTGGCAGTGGGGATTGAACCCATGGGCACTCTAGCACTGAGCTACAACCCCATCCCTTTTTATTCTTTATTGTTTTGAGACAGGGTCTCCCTGAGTTGCTGAGGGTCTCCTTAAATGGCTAAGGCTGGCTTCAGATTTGTAATCCTCCTGATTTAACCTCAGCAGTGACTGGAGTTGCACTAGGTACACTACCACGTGCACTACCACGCCCTGATCACCCTAAAAGGTTTTGACATTCAATTTCCACCTCAGATAATTGCCTCCCAATTTCTTTTAATTTTCTTTGACTTCCACTTTTAGATACATTGATGGTAGTTTAACACCTAATTCTGTTCATGTCTTCCCAATAAGAAGAGAAGGAGCTCTGAAAGGGTGGAGTTTCCCTCTTTTTTCCCCCACTGTCCCGCCTTGGACTAACAGTGCTTATCAGAAATACGATACTCAAACATCATTGAATGATATCTTTAGTTTTTTCCAAGGTTGGGAGGAGAAGGTAGGGAAGTCCCCCAGTTTCTGTATGTATACTGATGCTTTTTTTCCTTTTTTTTTTCCCACCACAAGTTGAATTATTCATACTTGAAAGGGTCCTCTACTTTGTTTTTAAATGAAATGTTATATATAGGAGCAACACATGTTATCCAGAAACTGCTGCATCATGTAGTCACAAGAGAATGTCTCATCTGTGGAAAGGTCATGTTTAATTCAGTGAAACTCTTTATTATACAATCATAATGTTTTCATAGAATTTTGTTTTGAATTTACTGGGAGTTTTTTTATTTTGTTTTTGCTTTCTTTTAAACTGGGGACTTTTAATAGATGAGAGAACAGTCATTGCTAATTCCAGGTAGGGCTAATAAAAGGAAATAATGACAGTGATTAAGTGTATTTAGCTTTTATTTTGTATTTACAGTTGAACATAAGTATACCTGATGTCTTAAAACAGTAGTTGGGAGTGAAGAGCGATTACACACAAACATGATGACTTAGGAAGCTTTCTAACTACCTTGGACCTATATTTATACCAATAAATTCAAAGCACCACCCCAGGCAGAGTGTTTTTTTTTTTTTTTTTGTCCTCTCTGTGCTCAGTTCCTTCTTTGGTAATTGCCAAAATTCTTTTGGTTCAGAATGTCTCCTCTTCCATCTCTTTCTGGGCAGAGAAGTACGAGTAGGAATTCAAATAAGAATACATTTTAAGAATTTTCCTCAGTAAAAATAAAAATAAAACATAAATAAAAAAAGAAAGGAAGAAAAAAGAAAATAGGGAAAACTGTCAAGAAGTGATGCTTGTGTGTGATTTGCCAGTTTTAGATCATTCTTGAAGGTATTAACAGGTAATTATGCCATTTTAGTCAATTAGATTTTGAGCATATGCCTTGAAATAATTTTTTTCTTCAGATTTCTTAACTGTGCACCATACAGAACTAGCTCCCTATGACTATCTTGTTCTCTCTTGATTTCTTTCTCTCTCCCTGTACCTATGTACACTTTGCAGGTAATGTTTCTATTTTTCTTAGGAATTCAGAGGCCAGATCCTAGTGATGGGCTTACAAATTGGTGGTCGCAGCAGGGATGTGGATATGGGTTTAGAGAGGACTGGGATCTGCCCATCACTCAGATGTGGTTATTTCAGAGCATCCCCTATAGAGTTATTCAGCCTTGATTGGAGCCCTCAACACTTTATGCTTTCTGACCATTATATTTGCCAGGAAAAGTATTTTAACCTATTTTAATATTACTTAAAGGCAAAACTATTCCTATTCCTGCCCCTGCTGGTCTGCCCAAAAGGGGATAGGAGGGGATACATGAGTCAGTCATATCTGTAGCATTTAAGAACTAATTTAGCCATTCTTCAACAAACAGCCAATTAATGATAGAACTCTTCTGCCTGGAGTCAAAATGCTTTGTGATTTTTTTTTTTTTAGTAGTATAAATATTTAAGGCTTTTTTAGTACAAACGTTTAAGAAGATGAACCCATGTAATGGGGCAGGTGGGAGGCTGACACAGGAGTATGGCAAATTCAAGGCCCTGCTGTGAACAGCAAAATGGGCTGGTATATAGCTCAGTAGTAAAGCACCCCTGGGTTGAATTCCCAGACACGCCCCCTCCCTAAAAAAGGTTTAAGAACATCTTGTTTTTGTTGTTCTAATTAGTTATACATGACAGCAGAATGCATTTTGATTCATTGTATACAGAGCACAATTTTTCATTTCTTTGGTTGTACACAATGCAGTGACACCATTTGTGCAATCATACATGTACTAGGGTAATAATGTCCATCTCATTTCACCATCTTTTCCACCCCCATACCCATTCTGCCCAGTCAGTTCAAAGTTCCTCTGTTCTTCTCTTGCCTCATCCCCCATTATAGATCAGCATCCACATATCAGAGAAAACATTCAACCTTTGGTTTTAGGGGATTGGCTTATTTTAAGAACATTTTTCTAAGACTTTTCTAAGACTTCTGTTTTGATTTATGTATTCCAGAATTCAAGCAAAAATTGAATAATTATTTGACATATGGCAGTGGCAACTTTGGGGTGTCTTTATATGATACAGGTGAGAGATCCTGGATGAGGACTCAGGAAACTTGAGTGCTAGTTTCAACTCTGCCAATGAGTAACTATAAACTAGTTGTATGATGCTAGGCAACCACTCCCTAGAGACTTTGTCCCTTTCTAACAAATGAGAGAGTTTGTACTGAGTTATATTTAGGTTTTAAATTGTAGCTCTGATTTACTTTTTAAATGGATATACTTTTTTAAAACATATTTCATATCATAACAAACATTAAGGGTCAATGTTTAAGTATATTCACATTATTTTTCAAAGACTAATAAAAATAGCAGTGATGTACCTTGACCACTTGCTTCATTGTGGTAAATGTTTGGTATAATTTTAGATATTTAGAAGACACTAAACTGTACATTTTTACCCGTTAGTACGGGAGCATCAAAGAAATGCATGCATCTTCCATAGAACCTTCCAAAATCTGGGGATTGATACCACTTTGCTGTTTTTGTTTTTTTTTAATGTAATGGTTTGTAAGCATCTTCTGATAGTGATTGTGCTGGAATTTCATGAGACAACAGTGGGGAAATTTGTTATTTATTCACCTGTGATGATTTTCAAATAAATGAATAGGGGAATACCTAGAATTCTTTTTTGTTAATGTTCAGCCCCAAAATATGTTTGAGACATCACTTAGAAATTTATTTTGTGACCCTTAGTAATGTAATGCAGATCATATTAAAAATTCGTTTAGTGATATTAAAAAAGGGGTATTCTTAAACAGAGGATGCAATTCTAGCATCTTTTATAACCCTAGTACATATTTGTAGCCTTAAAAACCTCTAATTCATGGTATATTTGAAAAGTAGTTCCCTGCACTTGTGAAGGGGTTTCAGAGTGGGAGGTGAAATTTGATCTGTATTTCCTCCAGATTCATTTTCTGTGTCTCATTAATTAAAATTGCAATAAATGAGTTAACAGCACTTTAAACAAAGAGTGGTTTTATTTTTAAGAAAGTATGTAGCCATCAGAATTTGAAACTTCAGACAATCTAGGTGGTATGATTTATGAAACTTTTCTCGTTTATTTAAAGATGAGATTAGATTCACAACAAAATATTTTCATGTTATTTGCTGTATGTTGATCACATGATGCAAATGCATGCAGATAAATGGTACCAAGCTGGTCTTTGAGGAACTACAGATAAAGAGAGCTACACCTTAGGGCACACATACATAGATTTAAAAACTGAGAAAACAATTGAAGGTGTTTTTCTGATACTATGTTCTTTTTTTTTTTTTTTGGAACCAGGGATTGAACTCAGGGACACTCGGCCACTGAGCCACATCCCCAGCCCTATTTTGTATTTTATTTAGAGACAGGGTCTCACTGAGTTGCTTAGGGCCTCGCTGAGTTGCTGAGGCTGGCTTTGAACTCGCGATCCTCCTGACTCAGCCTCCCAAGTCACTTGGATTACAGGCGTGCGCCACCACGCCCGGCTCTGATACTATGTTCTTTATTGAAAAAGAAAATTGCATTTTTGAAATTAATTTTTTTCCTTATCAGTGATTCTTGATCTGACAACATTAGTATCACCTTGAAACTCAAGAAGTGCAAATTCTTGTGCCCATCTTTAGTCTATAGAATCAGAAACCATGATGACTGGTCCAGCAGTCTGTGTTGTAATAAACCCTCTAGATTTGTTTTCTGGTTTTTGTTTTTGTTTGTTTGTTTTTCCTTGCTTTCTTTTTTTCAGTACTGAGCATTGACCCTAGGGACACTCAACCACTTGAGCTACATCCCCATCCCATCCACCCCCCTTAATTCCTTTTGGAAACAGGGTCTTGCTAAACTGCCCAGGCTGACCTTGAACTTGAGAATCTCTTGCCTCAGCCTCCCAGGTTGTTGGAATTACAGGAATGCACAACCACAGCACAGTCCTTTTGGTGCTTTTGGCCAGTGCTACCCTTGAGACCCACTGATCTGTGATACCAGATATCTAGTCATTTCATTTTCTCATGTGATAAAAAAATTCTGATAATTTTGAGGACAAAAGGAAATTTCCACTTAGATTTTAAAGTACGTTTCTGCTTAATACTTCCCTCTTTAATGTTATAGCCTAAATTCATAATATTGTATTTCTACTTAATAAAACACACACTCCTCAATCTACTGAAAAATTCTTTTGTATTTGTTAATTGTGTATATTTTTCTAAGTGCAGGCTCATGGTTCTCAATTTTATAAATATCTGGAGAACATTTTTTAAAAAAGCAAAAAGTTCTAAGACCTGAGCCTAATTTCCAGAAATTCTTTAATTGAAGTAGGTTGGGAGTGGCAGCTTTTCAGGCATCTAGCTTTTAAAAGCTCCCCACATGATGATAATGTGCAACCAGAGTTGAATTATAGCTATATGTTTAAAGATTGACTCACCTACCACCTATCAATCCATTAAAAAAAATTATTTATTAGCCCATTAGGTCCTATTCGAAGCAAATTGCTCTTTATGTGTGATTAAAAAGTAATTTATTTTCCAGAAGGTTTTTCGTATTGTTGACTTCTTGCCTTTGATCATGCTTTATGATTCTTTGTTTTACCTTTGGCTTTACTCTAAATCCTGGCTAACCCAAGAGAACATTCCATGCACCAGCAGCATCTTATCACCAGAGAGCTTGTTTTACAAAGAAATAATTTTGGGCCCCATGGTATACCTTCTGAACTTTAATTTATGTTTTTAACAGTAACCCTATGAAATTTGTGTTCACATTAAAGATTTCCTATAAAGTTGAAAATCAAGGTGAATATTGTTTTCTATTAATTTTCCTCCTTAGTACCCTTTTGCTCCTGGTATTAACTACTTTTGTAAACCAAATCATGTTACTATTTAGCATCAGTACTTGGGGAAGATGTTAGGCTATGGTGCTCCAGAATTATTTGAAGTCAGATTGGTGGGAAAATGGGTTTTATTCAAAGCCAGCTTTGAAGGAAAATAGAAGAAACTTGTTGTTTCAAAAGTTCCATCATTGAACTCTGAAGGTGAGCAAATCTTTTAAAGCAGGAAATGTACATACGCAGATCTAGTTAGACTGTGCTAGACAGGCCTGGGGAGGGGGCAGTCTCCATTCTGAGCTTCTTCGGATCCTGTCAGCCTGTGGTTGATGGGGCAAAGCTTCTCAGCTTTCAATCTCATAATAAAGAAGTTGTTTTTAATTTCAGAGGGTCTACCGGAATTCAGTCTCTTTCAATATCAATCTCATTAAACTAATATCCACCCCCCTCCCCTGTGTGGGGTTCTAACCCAGGGCCTCTTGCATGTTGGGGAAGTGCCCAACAGTAAGCTAAAGCTAATTCTACCAATCCTCATTAAACCTTTCTTCCTTTCCTTTCCTTTTCTTTCTTTCTTTTTTATTTTTTGCCTTTTATTTTTTTTAATTTTTTTTTAAATTTTTTTAATGAGTAAGAGATACTGACACACTTTACCACTGAGCTACATTCCCACCCTTTTATTTTAGAGGACAGGATCTCCAAAGTTGAGATCCCGTTGCTGAGGCTGGCCTCAAATTTGTGATCCTCCTGCCGCAGTCTCCCAAACTGCTGAGATTACAGGTCTGTGTTAATGCATCTAACTTTAAACTTATATAGAAACTCAGTTTTCAGTAGGTTTTAGCAAGTGAGATCTTCAAAACCATCTGATTTGATATCCTCACTTGGCTGGTCAAGAAAATAAGGTTCAGAGAAATTAAAGACTTGGTCTAAGGCTATTGATTGTTGGGATCCATAGGTGCACATTACTTTCATTTTAATTTTCACTTTCATTATAGGTCATTTAAAATATTATTTTCAGCAGGGCTCAGTGGCGCACGCCTGTAATCCCAGTGACTAGGGAGGCTGAGGCAGGGATCACAAGTTCAAAGCCAGCCTCAGCAACTTAGTGAGGCTCTAAGCAATTCAGTGAGACCCTGTCTCTATATAAGATACAAAATAGGGCTGGGGATGTGGCTCAGTGGCCAAGTGCCCCTGAGTTCAATCCCCAGTTCCAAAAAAAATAAAAAATAAAAAGTAAAAAATAAAATAAAATATTATTTTCATAATTTAAAGAACTAGAAATGTGAGCTGATAGTCCTAGGTTACCAAATATGAACCATATCCCCAGACCCCCATACTTAAAATTGACATTGACTTGTTTCTAAATTGAGCTTGAAAATAATATTTTACTAACACACTAATAGTTCAAATTGGTTTAGAATTTGTGTAATAATTGATTATGGGGAAAGTGAGTATTAATCTGAATGAAAATGAAAGGGACTGCCATGTCTTTTTTTCTGTGTTTAAAACACAGAAGGTTTATTCATGTGCTCCTGAAAGACTGTAGGTATTTTTTTAAAGGAAATAAAAATTGTTTTGGGTTATTTTTAGTTGTTTATCCCGTGTTCTTTGGGATCTGGGCTGTGCTTTATACTTTTCTGAATCAATCAAATACTTGGGCTCTAACTATATCCTTCCATTTTAGATGCACATCTTTTAAAAAAAAAATTAAATGTCAGTGGACCTTTATTTATATATATGCAGTGCTGAGAATTGAACCCAGTGTCTCATACATGCTAGGCAATGTGCTTTACCACTGAACTACCACCCCAGCCCTACAGCCACAGTTAGGATATTCAATACTAGATCCTTATCCATCGTTCTGGTGGAGCATTGCATAAACATCTCCAGCTGCTTATTAAAAAAAGCAGATTCTTGGTTTTCTCCCCAATTGACAGCCTATCTGCTGAGGAGACCTGCTGAGATCTGCAGTTTTACTAAGTACCTCAGGTACGTCTTCTGACCCTAAAATTTGAAGATTGCTTTTTTAAATGATTCAATTTGTGGGTTTTAAGTCATTAATTTTATTCACTCTCTTCAAGTCTTAACTGGATACAAGGTTCTGGGTTCAGTGTCTGGTGATAATTTGTAATATCCTATTTTTCTTTCCTCTCCATGTCTTGTTTTTTACCTCAATTTCCTACCTGATGATTGTGGAGAAGCTCTCCAGGTGGATGGGAACCAGCTATCACTGATAAGCGAATGGGGTTGAGTTTCTCATTACAGCTTCACCACCTGTACTGTAGATGTCTGAAAGGAGATAACTGCAGATAATTGTAGTAAGGAGAAGTGCTAAGTGCAGTTGGCTTGGGATGCTGTAAAAGCAACAGCTTTCTTTATAACCTCTTGCTCAAGGATAGGGTTTTGGATGCCCTTGGCAATTCATCAGAGTCCCATAACAGAATTTTTTGAATGGTACTGCTAATGGTCTGTTCCTTCCAATATTTCGTATGTACAAAGAAAGATATGCCTTTGTAGTGCTTCTACAGATTTATATTAATCTTCATTTTCGGGGGACATGTTAATACGAGGATTGTAAGTCATATGAATAGAATATTTCCCATCATGCCCTTTCAAATGATTTTTGTTTTGAGACAAAGGTGTTTTTAAAAAGGTGATTGTATTACAGTGGAGTTTTATTCAGCCCTAAAGAAAAAAATTGTGATATTTGCAGGAAAATGGATGAAACTGGAGTGAAAGAAGTCACACTTAGAAAAGTCTGTTTTCCTTTATATGTGGAAGCTAGAGTGGGGGGCAACAGAAAAAAAGTGGATGTCATGAAAGTAGAAGGGTGACCATTGGGATAGAGGGAGGGGCCTAGGGAGGGTCCTGAGGAGGGAGGAAGGGAATTTGGGGATTATTGGCTTGTGTTTTTATGTATGTATTAATATGTCACAATGAAACCCACCATTCTGTATAATTGAGATTCACCAGTTTAAAAAAAAAGTGAATGTGTTTGAAACTTTGACCAAAAAACTTCTGACAGGGAATCTTAATTTGTGAAATGGAACCAAATATTTTTTTCTTTTGCATGTATCATTTTCCACTGTGCATAGCCATGCACACAAGTAAGTTTCTAGTAAAGGGTGGATTTGAGAATCTAGCATTATCTGTCTTCATCTATTGACTGATGATAGCCAATCTGAATTCTCCGAGTATAAAATATTCACTGGGATTACAGCTTAAGTTAATTAAGGGGATAGGACTTTTTAATTTATTTTTGTTTATTTTTTTTTTTGAGGTTGGAGTCAATAACAGTAGGTGACCTTCATTTTATAAATTATCTCTTCTCTCCCTACCCCAAAACAAAAGGTTCTCATTCTCTAAATGATTTTAGGGGACTTCTTGCTTTTAGTAGTTTATTTGCAAAAAGCCAGCCATATTTACCTTTAAAAAATCAGATATTGCCTACATATGAAAGATAAAATTTTTAAACCTGGGCTATTTAACAACTATGTAGCAAGAAAAACCAACTTTCTCAGAAGCTTGTGCATAGTTACAGTATTTTCTTTTAATGTTCTTCCTTTCTTCACATGGTAGAATATAAGTGGATTAATTTACTAGATACTACATCTTTGACAAGTTCTTCTGTCTTATCTGTAAAATTGGAACAACTCTTCTGGCTCTTGTGTGCTCTTTAAATAATACTCATGAAGTCTGTAATGTAGGAAAGGTACAGACAGGGTCAGAGTGCTGGGGACTGACTTGCCCTGTTTGTCCAGTACTTTCCCAGTTTCAGCACTGAAAGTCCCACCCTGGGCCCTTCTTCTATTCTGGACAAATCAGGATAGTTAGTCACCCTGGTGCTATCAGCAGAGACAGTGGTTTAGCAAAGGTAGTTCGGTTGCTTCACCAACAGTATTCTGGGTTTAAGCAGGGTGGACTGGTGTTCTGGTTCCATAGCGCTGGGGCTCAAGTGCCTTGTTGTTACACCTTTCCTGTCTGCCTGATCCAGGATGTTAATTATTACCACTTTCTCCTCATTCCAGCTGGCAGCAAGGTGAAACGTGAAACCTGTGAGGGCATAAATTAGAAATTGCAGGCAGCTTCTTCCATCTCATTCTCATGCACTAGAACTTACATGTATGACTAAAACTGCTTGTTAGAAATGCTTGGATATGTTGTCTTCTTTTTGTCTATCAGCCAAGCTAAAGTAGAGGATTCCATTCTTGGAAAAGAATAGATGCCACAGCTGTGTCCTATTATGTGCCTCTGTTTGGCACCCAACAAATTCCAGTTTCCTTTCATGATCTTTGAATATAATGGTAATTCTCATAGTCATTTATACTATTGCTGCAAATGTTGAAGTTCCTAAACTCAGGGAAAAGCTGTAGTGAGATCTGTACTTGGACTTGCTCCTTTTCTTCCTCGATCTCCATTGTCCTTTTAACCCAGAAAGTTCTCTGTAGTTGAGGTGATTCATGTAACTAATTTCAGTGCCTCAGGCAAAAGCTTTTGACCTAATATTTTGTTCCAAAGTCAGGCAATTGATGTGATTAGAGGTAAAGTCATTTAAAATTAAAAAAAAAAAATGAGTCTCTTAGTGGTGGTCCATGTGGTCCTGGTGTACAGTCCCAACTGCAATCATTCTCAAATGTTATTATTTACTGAGCACTTAATACCTGGTTAGACAATGAGAATGACAAATACCACAGTTCACTAACATCCCTACCCTTATGGAGCTTAATTTGTGCTAGGGGAAGAGAGAAAAAATTTTAAAAGTAGAATGTATATTTATTTAGAAGCACTAGTAATGATGTCTAATCAATTTATTTTACTGAATCTTTATGTGATTAATCTTTATTTTACTGGATGGTATTTTCCAAGGCTTACTTGTAGAAGGTGTTTGAAGAGAGAGATGAAGTTTCTCTTACACTATTTGGTATAGTGCCAAGATTGACCTCTGATGGCCATTATGATTGGAATATTTGCTCATCTTCTTGCTATCTATATAATACTAAACTCCAGGAAGACTTAGATGTCTTGAGAACTTGGCTCTGCAGCTAGCCAGACTCTGCAATCTGTTTGGATTAATTAATTCTCTTTGCTTTTTCTAGCTAGCCCAATTCACATTTTTTTGACAAAGTTTATCTTCTTTTTCTTAAGTTTTTCTTTTAGGTAGCTTTAAATATAAATAATATTATGAACTATAATGATCATATTAAAATATGAGATAATTATATAATAATAAAAATGTAATGTTATTTTATATAATGATATTAAACTATAAGATATATATTATGGACTGCTTGCACAGAACCATTTAAAAATTAATAAACTTTTATTGTTAGTGTAGGTTTAGGTTTACAGCAAAATTGAACAGAAAGAACAGACATTTCCTATATTCCCATGCTATGACATCTAGTACCATGTGCTACATTTATTATAATCAGTGCACTTACACTGACATGTCACCATCCCTCAAAGCCCATAGTTTACATTAGGGGGCACCAATAGGTGCTGGGCCCTGCATGGGTTTTAAAGAATGTATAATGTCACGTGTCCACCAATATAATCCTAGAGTACCTTTACTACCCTAAAAATTCTCTGTACTCTGCCTCGTCATCTTTTCCTTACTCCTAGCCCCTGGCAACGGCTGATCTTTTTACTATGTCCAGTTTTGATTTTTCCAGAATGTCGTTATGGTTGAAATCATCTAGTAAGTAGTCTTTTTAGATTGGTTTCTTTTCACTTAGTAATATGCATTTAAAGTTCCTCCTTCTTGCCTTTTCATGGTGTGATAGTTGATTTCTGCTTCAGTGCTAGAAAATATTCCATTTCTGGATGTACTGTAGTATATCCACACTCTTCCGGGAGGACATCTTGATTGCTCCCAAGTTTTGGCAGTTGTGGATAAAGTTGCTATGAATATCTCTGAGCAGTTCTTTGTGTGGACATGTTTTTCAACTTCTTTGGGTAAATTCCAAGGAACCTGATTGCAGGATCATCTGGTAAGAGTGTGTCTTGTTCTTAGGAAACCATCAAGCTTCTTTCCGCAGTGTCTGTACCATTTTGCATTCCCATCAGATCAAATAACATTTCTTATTGGTCCACATCCTCCTCAGTGTTTGATGATGATCATGTTTTAGATTTGGGCTATTCTGATTGGTGTGTAGTGATCACTCATTCTTTGAATTTACAATTCCTTAGTGACATATGATTTTGAATATCTTTTCATTTGCTTATTTGCAATCTGTATATCTTTGGTGAGATGTTCTGTTCAGGTCTTTTGCCTGTTTAAAAATGGGCAATTTATTGTTTATTTTCTTAGTGTTGAGTTTTAAGTATTCTTTGTATATTTTTTCACTTGAACCTGTCTGAAATTTGTTTTATCTCAAAGTTTGAAATATGATCCTAACTTCTTTTCTAGTTACTTAAAGAGTGAGGAATCCCATTATTTTAGGGATTCTTCCCCCACTGAATTGAAATGTTCAAGTTTAGTGTAATGTATATTTATGCAAATATTTTATAGACATGTTTGTGGCCTTTTTTCTTTCATATTAACCCTGCTTTTTTTTTTTT